>LUCH01001944.1:33186-107754 GCA_013368495.1 Paragonimus heterotremus | reverse complement strand
TGCATAACAAACAGGCAGTGTTTCTCTCTGGGCATGTATGCATAGGTCACATTTTTACTTTTCGTCAAACTCTGGAGCCGTATTTTTCTACTGTACAGGTGGGTTTGATTTTATGGATCGATCTACACTTTTAGATCCGCTTAACCGCAGGGGTCTGCCGACCAATTATGTGAACATGCTGTCGGTGCTTTATTCCCACTCTTCAGCTGGAGTTAGAGTTTACGGTGAACTGTCTGACAGTTTCAGCACCATGAGCGGCATTCGTCAAGCTTGTCTTTTTTCACCATTTTCGTTTAATTTTGTGATGGACGATACAATGAAGGATTGTCTGCGGCACTCAAATGATGCCGGTGTAGACCTTCTACCTGGTGGAAGGCTGACTGATCTTGATTATGCTGACGACAGGGTGTTGGTATTTGATGATTCCCAAGCAGTACAAAGAACGCTGGAGGCGGTAAAATGTCTGCGCCGAATTCAGTTCGAATGAAGCTAAATGGTTTGGGAGTCGTGTTTAGCATGTTGTTTTTAAGTCGACTGAGAATAACAACGTTACCAACAAGTTGTAATACTCTGCGTTTCAACCACTGCAGGTTGCCTTCCTCAGGAGTGTTGTAATCGAAATCACACCAACAAAGGCACAGAGGTCACGTAGGATTTGCTGTGGTTAGGTCAATCTGTGCTACATCTAAATTGGTTGGTCGAATTCTTTGCCCATTAGGTGAGGGTGGGACTGATGTAGACAGGATGCTTCTGTGTCTGGTGTTGTTGAAACGTAGTGTTGCAACTTGCTGGTAACGTGTTATTCCCAGTCGATTTACCAGTAAATTTAGAGGCTGTATCGCGATCTGCTAAATGCTTCGGAATGTGCTCTGCAGCCTCAAAATGCTTCTGCAAGATTGCTGTGATTACGTAGGTTTATTGTTAGATAATGAAGTCATTGAGATTGTTGACCTGTCTGTGTACCCAAGAAGCTGTTCAGTGGCGGTGGCGGTGCAGGGAACGAAATAAAAGCGTGTAACTCCAAGGCTGGCGCAGTGTTTGCTGATCTGGAGCACCTATGATCGCCCGTGTAAAGCGACTGAGGATTGTATTGCCTTACGACAGCGAAATTTGGCTGCTTAGGGTAAAAGATGTGAACCGTCTTCAGTTATCTGACCACCGATGTTTGCGTTCGATCGCTCCTGTCGAGTGGCATCAAATAATAAGTACCGAAGAGGCTAGGAGGCGGGCATTTGATAGTGATTGTCAAATGAGTTCTTTTGTTCACTTCTTACATTTATACAGACTTAGGTGGTTAAATCATGTACCGAGGATTCCAGCTAATCGTCTCCTAAACTGAGCACTGTTTGCCGACGTTACGGCCGACTGGCGTCATGTGCGAGGTGGACAAATGATGACTTGGCTTAGACAAATGCAATCGTTCACGAAGGGGTTCGTCACTGTAGGTTGGGTTCATCTCTCACTTTGGGGCCCTTGCGACACAGGTTCAGCGACTGGAGACGTTTAGTGAAATGGTGGCTAATCAAGCTCAGTGGCGTGAATGTTGTCGTTGTTTGGTCGAGTTGCTTGTGAGGTGAATGCATGACACAGGGCAGTGAAAGCCGTAAGGAGGCCATCTTGCCGATCGCGCCTTACTTTCACCTACAGCTTGGTTGTGTGTTTGCAGGATGTAGGGATCTTGATGTTGAATGTTTGAATATAGACGTAGCTATTATTTCCTTAGTAGTTAGATCACTTCTTGTCTCCTCTTTTCTTCTCTCTTTTTACACAGAGGTTGCTTTTTCCCCTTTCTCTACGCGGTTGTGTGGCAGTTAGGCACCAATGTGAACTAATGATATATTGATGTCTGTTATGATGATGAGGAAGACTGTGTGCTTGTCTGTGCTACTGGCTGGAGCGCTCTTGGAACAACAGTTTCGAGGTTAACGTCAGCGTTCATGATATTGTGATGCTTATTCCATAGTCAGTACTCTATACTCTCGTGCTTGTTGAGACATAGTGGGTAGGAGCAGACTGATCAAGACCCGAACAGGCGATATTCAGTTTACGAACCGCGGTTGCTGTTTATTCAGCCACTGGCTTTCTGAACGACTTTTGAAGCAAAACGATCAAAATAATTATCGGTTTGAGCATGGATTTGTTTAAAGTGTTATTGTGCATTCAGATTCCAATCCGGTTGTTCCTAACCGTATGCATTAATCATGAGATGCACTGTGTTCACTCTGTGGGTGATTTAAAGGCGTCGATTGTTGGCTATTTCCCGTGTGTTTTTATAACGTTTTTTGTCTGTTGCTTCGTTGCTTACTTATGGATAGGTGTGTGTATTCATATGTAACCGTAGAAGTGATAGCGCTTGTGTCAGGAGTGTTGCTATACAAACAGGTCTCAGTAGGAATGAGTCCACGGAAAGTTTTATGAGCAGATGTTACAGTTCCAGAAGCAACAAATGGCGATGGCAGCTAATGTGACTGTGTATATTTGCCAGATGCTGACATCGCCAGACGTTGTGGAAAAGTTGCTGTCCTCCGAGGCGAAATCAAAGGCAGAACTTGTGGCACAAAGAAAATATCTGTTTATTGAATTTCTGTTGATTACTTTATAGACATGATGCATCAGTAAAATGAAGGGTCACAGTTGGTATCGGCGCTTTGACTTTCCTATTGGTCGGCTGTGCTCCACTCGTAGCTCATGTGTTTTAACTTGTTTTACTCCGATGCTTGTTATAACAAAATCAGATGCTAAGGCAGCGTGCTATCCGGATTGGTCACCGCTCTGACATGCCATTTTGTTCACGTTGTCAACATTGATTGGCTGTAGCCTTCTGCGAATCGCCGGTTGATTTCGTATCGATGCACTTGTCCAATACAATCCCTTTACAACAGCTGTTCGATAGCCATATTTCTGTCGCAACAATCACCTTCGATAAATAGTGCTGTATATTAAGTTGCTTTCAAGCTTTTGCTACTGAATAAGCTAGAGCAACCGACCACTGTCACACGGGAACCCGCTCACTTGAATGAAATGCCGCTTTCCGGTGCTGTTTCCGAGCGCCACAAGCGTGTTTATCGTAATGATTCCTCTTGAGTTAGATACAGAGTGAATACGACTAAAATGCTCAGACATAAACAAGTTTATTCGTTTATGTGGTAGACCCTTTACTGGTTTAGATGAGTCTTTTAACAAACCACATCGTCACACTCAATGTCGTTCGCAAATACATGTTCCCATCCTATACTCATTAATCACTCTGTACTTGGATTTTGAAATCTACACACACGAATAAGTTACCCAGATAGTCGTTCCTGTCTTGTTTAATGGTTGGACGCTGTCTATGTTGATATTTTCTAGGGTTTTTGTAGTGAAGCTATTTGTATCGTCAGTGACTTGTTTCAGTCAGCAGTACTTGTGTTTTCGGGTTCCTCTGGAGTAGTAGATATCTTCTGTTGAAGGTCTTATTCTGTGGGATGCAACCTCGTTCGTTGCTGATTTGTTATTTGTGATGGCTGGATCCGAAGCTTTTCTATTGGATCAGTGCGTTCTATGCAGTGACAAATATTTTAGTAATTCAGTTTGTTACTCGAACACTGTAACACTCATGGCGCCATTATCCACAGCTGCACGATATTAACTGAAAGTCGCAGTTTTGTACTAGGTATAGGTACCCACGATCCTCGTTCAACTATGTGCGAAAATTCTCACTGCCAATAACACTTTGCTGTGATCAACCAGGTTATGCAGTTTACTGTAATGTAATGGTAAATGCTCATGTGCTATTGAAGGTGGCTAAGGCTCTGAGCAACTCATCGGGTTGTCTTGATGTAATATTTATTTTATATTGATTCTGCAAGAGAAGCCCACAGTAACACCTTACTCGCTAGATAGAAAAACTGTCCTCGACATGACAGGTTCATAAGCTCATAGAAGAAAAAGGCTGAGTTAACAACCACAAGTTTGTCAGGCAGACGATCTTTACAAGTAACTACTTTCGTCAGACGTACAATCTAGGTTAGCTGGCCGAAGATGACGTGGACTGTATGATCAGTGATACGGTTGAGGAGAAAAGGGGTTGTTTGTACATCTTGACTATTGTAACAACTGCTCCTGAATGGTGAAATTCCAAGCTAAGGATTCATTTCGACCGGGCTTCACTTGATGGCTGGTTGCATGTCCGTTCGTGGGATCGACGGCTGTCGGGTTCGGTTTGAGATAAAAGCCCGGATGTAATTGTTGTGTCCGAACCTTGGGTTTCCTTGGCAAGGCTATACTCTTTTCCTATCTTGGCCGAGGCGTTTTTCATTAGCGGAAAGACAAACGCCTATATCCGGGATGATGAGTTGTCCGTTGCTTAGCTATGCCTTCGATTGACCTTGATTGCAACTTTTTCAAAATCTCGTACAAACTATCACGATAATCATTGACTCAAACAAATACCAAAAATTCGCTGGTATATTGAGTGGCTAAGCTTCATTCTAGTAGTGTGTCAACCCGACGTTGATAATCTACGTGTATCACTCTTTGCAAATCAGATTGCTGGAAAGTTTTGAGTGAAAATACAAGTCAGTCCCTATCATCAACCTGGTAAACTGAGGCACATCTTGCTTGTTCGGCGTTTCATTTACTCCTAACGAGTACCGTTTTCTCTCCACGCGCTGTTTGATATAGGTGCATGTAACCGGAGCTGTCGTAATCTGTGGCCACACCAGTCCAATCGCTCCATATTTGGCGACTTTTTTTTTTACACTGGTTTCCCCTTACTTCGCCGTGTTGCACTTCTTCCCTCAACCCAAGTTTATCAAACGCCTACGCTTAACATTTAACTGCCTATCACTTTAAAAGTCACATGGTTGAGTGTTTTACTTTGCAGCCAACGCTTTTTACAATTCACACTCAGAAGATAGATCCGTTCAAACATGCGCTGGAAATCCTGTCGCTTATTACTTCATTTGAGAGTCTAATCGGACGATAAGTGCAATTTGTGTATGATCCTGATTTTTCTGTGAGCTTCGATATTTCTTTTGTGTGCCTTTTATCTTAACAATATTGCACGATCGTTTATAATTGACGCCGCGGACAGAGGTTTTACAATTAATCTGGTAGATGGGGTTGAGAAACGTCGCTACCCAACCGCAATGTTAAGTTCTCGACGATTGCTTACAAATTTTGACAGTGGAATAGACAGTTTATGGACTGTGCCTAGTGGTTATCGTTCACGTGGATGTAAGATGGTCTCCCTGTACGGCTCCCTACCGCATAGAGACTACCTCCATTTGACAATCGCCTTATAAAAACTATGAATTCTGTCAAAAACAGCGTATTAGACAGTCACCTTCCTAACCCATACAGGGACTTCCGTTTCATTCTACACTAGCCATCGCTAACACTGGTGAAAACCTATTGGTTATTGTCTACCCAAACTCTGACACAAAAGACAGTTTAGCAGCGGACAGATCCATTGTCTCTTTTAGACAGAATGTCAGAATTGGATAACTGTTTAAGTGTTATCTCACGCTATTTGCTATGTGTTTCTTATTGAACCAATTAGACTATATTTCGTGACATTATACCTACTATTGATATCAACCGATAATAGACTAATTTCTTTAATACTGGTGTACATCGGTAAATCCGTGTTTTTGTTTCATTAGTTAAATTTGGTTATTGTGATGACGCTGAAGTTTTGTTACTTATGCGGGAGGTTCGGACGTAAGTACGATTCCTGGGGCTGTTGGAAGTCTTTCATTTTTAGATATCACACACTTCCCGTCAGGTTCACCACTGGGTTTCAAGTTTGTTTGTATTGCCGGTATTTTCATGAAACCTAAGGGTCGCAGTCCTAATTGTGGATCACTTGAGTTTGTGCAAATGCGGAAGTAGCGTTTATCACTTTCAGGTTTATTGCATACTAGCGGTCCACACCCACTTGACACATTAGCTTGCTTACTGTCAATTCGTGGCTAGTCCACCTCAAATCTCATTTCGGTTCCATCGTCCCCTTTTACACCAGACCTTGAACAAGTCTCAAGATATGTAGCGCGAATGACGATTTGTTTTCACCTTAAGACAACTGCAGGACCGAACATGAGTATGTCCGTCGGCCACTCACTGTTCATTGAAGGTTGTGGCCGAACCACTGCATCTCAAGTTTGTTCGATTGAGTCACACCGAACCGGACATATCTGTACTTGAAAATAAATGTATAGGTCGTTCTTTTCGGTTGAAGCGAATGGTCAGCGTGGTGTATGGTCAACTGCTGAACATCCTGAGGACCACAGGTACTGAGTGCTTCAATGCAAGAAGTAGAAATAGAACAGCAATGAGATGCAGGCGTTCAGAGTAACTTGGAACTTTCATATTCACTCCGCTACGTGTAAAATGTCTAGGACGATCCGTTGGTAATGTTTTCCAGTTTTTGGCAAAAGTACCACCTAACAAAAAAGATAGGATAAGTTGTATTAAGAAACCATCGATCCGCTGCGAAAGGTTATTGACCATGGTGATTTTCTCGCAAGTTCGAAGGAGATGACCGCTAAACATGAAACTGAATGGTTGTTCGATAAAAACAATCAAATGGCACTAAGCAATTGTACTTCGTGCTAGCTGGTTTTCCTAAGACTACACTAGAGATAATCACATTCAGTTAGAATTTGAGCACAAACAATGGTCACTTTGTTGGGGCTACTCTAATTGGTGTTCCCCGGGAACGGTCACTGTATCTGTAGTTTGCCGCAAAAAGAGAACATACGTGTTGGCTATTTGTTTTGACTTCCCCATTCATGACTAGGACTCGCCGTCAAGCAGATTGCGAATGAAAAGCATACAGACTATACGTTCATCTGCTAGTCTGTCCACTTATCATCATTGAATTTGTACAATTAGTAAAACGTAGTGGTCGTCGAGGTCGGTGTGTTGAACGCATTTCAAGGGAAGATCGCTTTAAGGGTTAGTTCCGTTTGTCTCTTTTTACCCAATCCGACCACTGGCCTCTTAGTTTGATCTTATGGCCTTCAACTTGACAGTAATAAAAGTGTGGTTTCTGATCTCCCTATCTCACTGTAAGGTAGTGTTCCTGTAACCATGTACTGACTTGATTCTCAGGCACAATTGCGTTGCATCTGTTATAAATTCTTCGTTAGTGTCAACCAGCGACCCCGTCGTCTGATAAACCGCTCGCTTTTCTTTTCTGGAACTTGGGTTATAGTGGATTGCTAGCTTTTCTTTAGCTTTGCTCGTACACAGTTCTTTTAAGGTCTTTTTGGTTCCTCAGTCCTCCATAAAAGGAGTTGTATAATTTTATATCGAAGATCTCTCTCCTAACCTATACTGCTGCCTTGATGTTGCGGTCTGGCTTGTGTTTTGATCCTGCGGGCTGTGTCGACTAGAACTTCAGTCTTTCCAGGTGTAACCTTGTCAGACAAGCCAAAGGGGAACAGTTAAGCGAAAATCAATTGCATTCGTTGTAAAGTATGTTGCACTACTGATCGCGTAAAAGTGCTAAGGTAGTGAGACACGATCCTATTGGCATACTGCAGAACTATCTCCATAGTTGCGGCACTGCTGTCCTCCGCATCAGGAAGAAGGGGTTAGAAAGGGTACCCTGAAATAAGGAACAGTCCGATCGCCAAACAGATGACCATGACCACTGGCGTATTATCCACTACGGTCGAACATCTGGTATCACCCAAAAGCCTGATGTAGTTTCGAATATATCTATAGCGCGCAGCAGTGCTCGGAATCAGACAGTAATGTCTTAATAGCTGCACGCCCGCGATAGGCAAGCCCCTCACCGCCAAATGAGTCAGACTCTTGGCTCCGGGTAGGGTCCCCCAAGAAAACCCTGTATCCTGTTTTATTACACGTCAAACTTTCGACTCAGAGACTCGGAATAGGGTATCTCAAGTCACCCTACTTCCGCGACATAATCAGCCGGGAAATATCAGAAGTTATCGTTCTCTTGAAAGTGATATTACTCACCCATCACGACTTTCTCCTATTTTGTCTCACAAGTTTTCTATCGTCCATGTGCTTTCTGTCGATAATTATTTTCTGAAGCTAAGGCAACTGGCAAACATCGGCGCCTTTAATGTCCGCACTCTCCGACTAGTCGGTCAGCAAGCTGCTCTGACAAGTGCTCTATCAAGCCGGGGACTTGATGTGTGCTGTATGTCACAGACGCGAGTTTACGGTTCTAGCACCGTTATCCACTTGAGCTCATCTCTAGATGGCTGTTGATCCAGGCGCTTCTCTCTCAGCGTTTCTGGTGACGCTGAAGCTGAATCTCGTGGTTAAGTTGGAGTGGGAATCGCACTGAGTTCCAGTGCGAAGCAATGCTTGTTCGATTAGATCCCAGTGAACAGTCGGTTGTGCGCTGACAGACTGAACACGTCGGTAAAAGTCTGTCGACGCGAGTCAGAAAGGCGTTGTATGTTCATTATATCGTCGTACGCCCCAACGGACAGCAGTTTGGATGCTACCAACGATGCGTTCTATGACGCCCTCATTGACCTTCTGAGGCAAACTAAACGGTCAGACATCATCATACTAGCGAGCGATTTGAATGCTCAGCTTGGTCGTTTTCTCTTCGGATGAGAAGTGGCTGGGAGATATGTTTGGTGTCCGCGCACAACACACTGGCAGTGGCGAAAGACTGCTGCAGCTGGGCGCATTTCACGGTCTTTATATTCCGAGCACTGCATTTCAACACAGGAAGAGGCACTGTGTTATGTGGAGACCTCCGTGTGCTTCTCAGCCGTGGACACAGTGGGATCATGTAGCAGTTAGTTACAGGTGGCGACACTGCTAAAGACTGCCGTGCATTTTGGAGTAACCGCCTGGACTCGGACCATTTTGTTGCGCGTGCCCGTTTTGCTTTGTCATTTGCCCAGAGGACATACGCTCGTAAATGCGAGGTACTTAACTGGCATTCAATCGAGGAGAAAGTGAAGACCGCTTACCAGGAGACGTTGGTGAACAAGTCGCCCAGTTGGAGTCAGGTCAGGGGTCCTAACGAACACCGAGAACAAATGGTAGCAGCTATGGGAGCATGCTGTGAAGAAGCATTTTGCGAGGAGTTGTGTAGTTGCGACAGCATTGGATTTCCGTTCCTCCGGTAAACCACATGAACAAGCTTCGCTTGATCCCACCTGATTCTGAATGTAATGACGATCGTCAAGAACTTAAATGCAAGCTGACTAAAAACACGCGCAAAAACCGTGAGAACCACTTGGGCGAATAACAGAAAAAGATGGAAAAAGCCTTTTTATCTGGAAATGGCAGTAGGCTTTTTTCCGTGATCCATAGTTGTACTGGTCATCGAGTCGGTGTGAAGCCCTATGTGAAAAAGATGGTTCAATTATCACCAGTCAATCAAGCAGACTTGATAGGTGAGTTGAGAATTTTGATGAACATTTCAACTGGTCTCAACCAGACCGTATCGACGACGGGACCCGAATGCTCATTCGTTGCGTTCCAGACGGCCCTCCGTCGGAAGCGGAAGTGGTCCAGGAACTTAAGTTGTTGAAATGTCACATGGCTCCTGGACCAGGTCTCCTGTGTTCTTCTTTTTTCAAAGATGACGAGGGGAGGTTACTATCTGAACTAACGAAACTGCTTCAGGCGATTTTCGAAACTGAAGAAGTATCTGGGGATTAGTGCCTACCAACGGTAGTTACCGCCTTCAGAAAGGGAGCTCGAAGTCTATGTAACAAGCAGAGACATCAGTTTGGTATCTGTTGGATCCAACTTACTTACTAGTCTTTATTTACATCGGCTCGCCGAGCCTAGAGGAAGTCAAACACGTGAAGAGCAGGTTAGATTCCGATCCGGTCGAGGGTGCGTTGATCACATTTTCACCTTGTAACGGATGTTGGAGCATCGACAATCTTGTAGAGAACCGACGGTCGTGGTCTTCCTGGATCTGAAAGCTGCTTTCGATTCGGTTGCTCATAACGTTCTCTGGAACTATCTCCCTCGCAGGGGAGTACCACGTAAATACGGGAATCTGTAGTATCTGCAAACAGAGTGAGGGTTTATGGACAACTGTTTTGGGCATTCATCAGTGTTAGTGGTGTTCGTCAAGGGTGTTCGATTACTCCTCGTCCAATTTTGTCGTGGACGACATTCTCGTGAGTGAGCTTCGGGAACCCAGTGGGCTTGGTGTTGAGCTTCTTCCTGGCGCTCGATTGACCGATCTGGACTATGCAATTGACATTGTCTTACTTAACTCCTCTGCCAAAGACATGCAGACCATGCTGAATGGGGTGTGACCAGGCTGGTTTGTATGGAATGCGCTTCGCGCCTTCAGAGTGTAAAGTGCTGCTTTAGGACTAGAGCATTTCCAGTCCTACTTTCTTGATTGCAGGTAATCCGCTCGAGGCTGTGGACAGTTTCACATACTTGGATAGCACTATCTCGTCAGCTTTTACTCTTACTGATGAGGTGTCAGCGAGTATTGCAAAGGCACGAGTTGTCTTTGCCAACTTGCTTTATCTGTGGCGTCGGGAAGACGTTAGGTTGTCACTCAAAGGAAATGTACATAGTGCTTGTGTGCGTTCCGTTTTACTGTATGGTTCTGAAATGTGGCCTGTTTTCAAGGGAGATGTCGATATACTTGTGTTTGTCATCGTTATCTCCGCCAATTAGTCCACATTAAATGAACTAGTCGCGCGAGCCATGTGGCTATTCGCTAGCGCGTATTCCGAAACGCTGTGGATGCGCAATGAATTGGTCAACTACTCACGTTGCACAGCTTGCGATAGGTGAGTTATGTACTCCGTATTTGATTTGATGGTTTACCGTACCGGGCATTATATACTGACATCACCAACAGTTGAGTGAAACCGTGTGATGGTGAAGCAACAAGGTGATCACGAAATATGACGACCCTGATTGTTCTATTGAGCAAAGTGGTTCAGTGTCGCCTGCCTGATTAGGATCCTCGTGATCACTCAGATGGCTGATTAGAAACGCTATTAGACATGACATTGTGTCACAGTCAATGGCATATCTGGATCCATACCATTTCTTGTCCTTCCGCTTAGTCTTATCTTATTAATTTTTGACCTTCTTTCTTACAGGATATTCCACATCACTGTTGAGGTGGACAGTGACCCGAGCCACATTGCCTTTCGATCAGGCTCGTGGCTGTTATGATGATGATGATGAATGAATGAATGCCCATGGGTACGTGGTTCAGGTTACCGATAGTCGTGATAATGATTTACGAAGTTGCAGGTTAATAAATAAGTACACATGCGAGGAGTAGAGGAAAATCGACAATGGAACTTCATGAGGTAGAAATAGAATGGCTGGTAACTTTATGGTTTTAGGTTCTCATTGATCGCGAGATACTGCCATGTCAGGAAGTGTTTCCTCCTCGTTGTGTTTTCAGACCCCCCACTTCCCGACGAGCAGACAACACTCACAAGCCTTTTGTAGCCTGTAGTCGCGTCATCGCTTTGTTGTGCTGCTGTTTTTTTTAACCGTAAGTGGGCATACTGACCAGTGCGTCGTGCGACAGACGGAGTGTGTGACCTATCCAACGATAGCTATATCTCCGGTATCTGGGTTGTCGGTCGTAAACTTTCACGTTTCTCAAGCGTGTGCCAAGGAACTGTTAGTTTGTTCATACAGTCAATCCTTTTAGTTTTTAGATATTTGTCAGTTTGTGAGTGGTCCTCATTCAGGACTTCCTCAGCACACAATCCGTTTTTGTGTTCTATTTGTGTGAGAGTGACGACTGCTCTTCGTCCCACCTGGAATGTCGTTCAGTCAACCTCTAATACATGCCTCTATGAACAACCGAGGACGTCACTACCATTTGGTTACATGTTTGACCATATCTGGTATGTATATGTATTGACGGCCATTGTTTTCACGTTTTCTTTAGAAACCGCATCTTTCTTTTTTGTGTTTGTGTAGTGGTTAACTGTCATTGCTAACTATTGTTGTGCTCGTGCCAACACAAATGCTGAGCTTTTCTGACGGTAGCTATCTAGCGTGGATCGCTTTTGCTTGTGTCCCATTTGCTTCCATAATTTGGAAGTGTTGCGATGTGTGGTTCTTCGAAATGGTGTTTGAGCACAACCCTCTGTGTGCAGTTGACTCGCTGGTATCAAGTGGTAATTTTGCATCAGCGGTTACCTTCTTTTTTTTAAATATATCACCATATGTATCTTACTCATTTTTCGTTCCAAGTTCATATGCGGTTCATTTGTAATGTAAACTTCTGTAACTACCATATTAAAGGCTCTTTGACGGCTGACGATTTCCTTATAGTTAGTAACAACAGAAATATGATCTACCTATCACAGTCGTAACTTCAGCCTGGATTCTCTTACGGTAGTTCCTCAAAGGTATTAACTCACCAACTCTGTTAGCGTGAATCCGGTTTGAGTTCCCATATTTTTGTTAAGTATTGTTTCCGGAATGCAGCTTAGTCCTAGTGTCTCTAAAGTCTGTAATATCGTCATCCATCATCACTTGCAATGCATCAGTGATCGATATTGTTCCTACTTGCCGTGGAGGCGTGAAAACGGCAACCCTAGTTTGAAAATTTTCCAATGGAGGAACTTAGTTTTTGAAGCTGTTTCTCTACTCGAACAGAGAACATCGAATTGTTTTCATTCTATAAGGAAATAACGAAACGATATCCGCAAAACAGCTTCGGAGCTATCGCTGTTTTGGTTTCTTAATCTGTGCATCAGTGTAGCTATTGGAATCAATTAAATATGCTCATGTTGCGTAATCGTTTGCCTGGTTCTTACCTATTTAGACCCGTTTCATTCGGTCTTAGGTGTATACCCCAGATGTTACCCGCACTTTGGTCTTTTCACGATTGAAACATGTAATTGTAAACACCGGATGAACAGTGCTGTTACATGTGACAAACCCACCAGTGTATTTTTCCATGATCACTATGCCGTTGTTTTCTGAAGTTCAGTTTTACAGTTTTAGTGTTTTTACCGTACCGTACTTAAAAACCTTGATACTTTCTAAACCCCTTTGTCATCGATTTCTATTCTGAAACTAGTGCGCATCCTCCTGGCTTCTAGTTTTTCGACAGTGTAATATTGCCCGTCGGCACTGTTTTTCGGACATTCGATAGTCGAACTTTTCTTTTACATTTATTAATAGAGAAGAATTCCTGATCAAGTTATAAATAATTCTACTCTGGGTTTCACCCGTTAAATGGTTTTCATTTTGTAAGTTTACGCAGCAGTAGTCACTTATATGAACAGTTGTTAAATACTGCATTGATACCCATCTTTTTCCCATATTGTTTTACCGATTTCTTGTCAATATCAGCCACTTTACGCAAGTTTTGAGCTTGCATTTACCATTTTACTCATGATGGAGTGTATTGATGTCACATTCCTCTGCGGTTTGTTATGTATAATAAAACTTGAACGCAACTTCATTTATTTTGTAGTTGAACATTCCGCTGGCTCACGATCTCCGCTGGTACATAATGCTATTTCACTGAAGCAGACTATTGCGTATCAGGTTCCGTTTACAACTCCTGGTCTTCCCCTGCTTTTTGGTGTTGGTGATACGGGACAACTGGGACTTGGACCGGATGTAACTGAACGTTGCAGACCAACTCGATTCAACGGTGCGAGTTTGGCAGCACTTGGAATAGATGAGGATGATCTAGAAACTTTTGTGACCCAAGTATGCGCAGGCGGTATGCACACCGTATGCCTGACATCAGCTGGTCGGGTATTCACTTTTGGGTGCAACGACGAAGGTGCACTCGGAAGAAAACTCGTTGAGACATACACTGTTTCCGAAACTGCTGGTGTTTCTTCAGAACGCCACATGGACGAAACAACACAGTCGGAAGTGTGCAATGCAGATGCCATCACAGATGAAACTCATCCAGCTTTCGTTCCTCTCCCGCTTAGCATAAAAGTCAGCATGGTAAGCCCGTTGTATCCACTTATCGGTAGGTTCCACCCGATACTTCTAAGTGTTACAGATCGAGCCGTTCGGATTTTGAAACGTTTTTGCACGGGTCTTTAAGGGACTTATCCCCACAATATCTTATTATTTTTACCACTTCATTATCGGCAAACCAGTTCAGTAACAGCTAGACAGCTGTTACAAGAATGATGCGTGTTATGTGGCGTTCGCCGTATTATCAATTCCTAACTGCCGTGGTTTTGACATTTGCTGTTTCAATGTCTTGAAAATGTTTGGAGCCGATCTTGAAGGTTTCTTCTCTGTTTGGGGCTATTTTTCCTTACGCTGTTAGTCAACCTGCGAGACCATCCATTTGATTGGTCTAACAATTGGATTTCTACACACGTTTTAGCTTGCTTGTATTCTTTTTTGTTTATTCGTGTGCAATATATTTGATGCGGATTAGGACGTGTGATACTACATCAAGCACTAGTGAATGGTTGCCGACAGTACACACAAACTAGCAATAACATGGGCCAGCATCTGCAACTGATGGAAAATTCCTCTTACAGACTTCATTGATCACGATTCTGTGCCACTTCTGATGGCATCACTCTCAACAGATGTTATGGACTCTTTCATTTGCAGTCAGTAAGGTTTGCTAAGTCGGCGAAGGCGAACCTTAATGCCAGTCATTTGGTACTTCAGTGTTGCATTATGTCCGCCATGTCGCTCTCTTCAGCCAATTTTGGATTTCACCCTGCACGTCAGTCAGTGAAGTGACCTACAAAACACGTATCCCAACTAAAGAAAAAGAGACTAAGGGATCACCTTAGGTGAGCAAGTGTTCAAATTACGATGTCTGAACATACTTTGTCAAGTTGTCATTGTTCAAATGATGATTCCGCTTTGCACAATCATATGCAAGCGGTGAATGTTGAAAAGGGGTAAATTTTCAAAAGCTTCGTTCGAATATGTCAAGTTTCGCAAGCGTATTACATGACAGAACGGACTGATGCAAACTACATCCATTCTTTACATTGCAGGCTAACTGTTGCAACAATAAAAGGCTCCTATGTGCTCTTGTGCAGTTACTTTAAATCCGGATCATTGCGATAATGAAACAGCCAGGATTGGCAGAAGAACTGTATTACCACCAGACGACGTAGTACCAAGTGAAATAGGGAAAGGTAGGTATCGTATAAAAATTCAAAGGGCTTGACTGGCGATGTGTAAAACAGATCAGTCAGGGTGGAGATAAATAACGAACAAGTACTTAACAGGGAACAAGATAACACCAAGAGACCTCACACCGTTAAAAGTTGCAGCTTGTTCTTTGGATCTTGATATCAGAAACGGTATTGATATTTTGAGTCTTCTCTGTATAGGACCAGCCTTGGATTGTTTTGGAGTGGTCTGATCGATGTCCGCTTTTTGCTAATCCGTCGACTTGGCTGTAACTGCCACGTATTCAATGTTTGATGCTGTTGCGATGCTCCGCCATTGTCAGCAGACCAAATGTGTCCACTAGAATTTCCAGCGGCACTTGTGGTCTGTTGTGTACCTCAGCGAAGCATACTTTCCAATATTGGATCTGGTGCGCATGATTGATACAGATTTGAATACCAACAAGCAGGTCAAGATTGACGTTTAATTGGTGATTGTAGGCATTATCAGCTGCCCAATATGGTTGATCTCAAACACACACAGGATGACCAGTTTCGAATAATTTCTGCCTGGCGCCTTGCTGAACTGCTTCTCATTCTGTGTCTTTTTGAGGTTTTCAGTTAGTTGATCTAATCAGATTGAGTCAAATATACTCCATCATCAGTGGGATTCTTCGAGTGACAAACTGTTTTTAGTTTATCTGTTTAAAGAGTGATATGGTAGGTTTCATCGTTTTTTGTCGCCTATTCCTCTGTTTTGAACAAAACACTTAAATGTATCTGCGAAACGTTTTGCTTGACTGTTTGGCGGAAAAACAGCATGGTTGGTGTGATATCGGGCGAGCAATTAACGAAACTAGACCAGCAGGAAATGTGTCGTTGTCGTAAACCAAGGCATTTGAGAAGTCGAACTGGCAAAGCAATAGAACTGAAATGGTGTTTAGAATCGTCCTCTTTTCAACTGGGAAAATTTTTGATTTTTCTGATTGCGAGCTGGCAACAGCCCGAGCCGTTGCATCTTTGAGTACAGCTCAAGGCTGAGGTGATCATGATTTTGAAGAAAGTAGATGGAGGAGCTGTACTGTTGCTCGTTTGAACGTGTCCACCCATTTAACTGTCAGTGCGATGACCTATTGCCTTCAGGTTCGTTTAGTTGTCCATGTTTAGCCTGTGTTAAGTATCACCCAGTTTGTACTGGTTCATCTTTATTGACAAAGCTTCTGTCAGGAGGTGAAACGTTGCCAACAATGAAAGTTATCGATTGGGTACAAGTTGCTCTGAAACGACATGTTTAAATTTTGTCGGCGGTCTCCGATCAACAGCTGATGTCGATATACACGTTAGAATTCCGCACAATTCGAGCAAAATATCGACATTACTCTCTAGCGGTATGTCTACTTCTTATCACCTGACGTGACGCAGCTATGATCCTGTCGTCGGGCGTATTAGATCGTCCCTTTTATTACGCACTCTGTCGATTGACCCAGGACCGAGATGAGTAAAAGACGTGATAACATCGTTTGTTAGAAAAACTAGTCAAAATTAGGCCATGTGAGCCCTAAATATATAGTGCGAAACAACTGCTGTACGTAACTGACAAGACGCAGATCAAATCAGATGAGACGATCATACGTGGCTGTGGATCTGTGAGAACGAATCACATCACAGTGCAGGTAGCATACAGGTGTTCGTCCGCATTGCTGCAATCTGATTGACCCGGTGGAATAATACGGATCAATCCACCCGAAGCCGGATCGATCGGCCGATATAATGTGATTCGTCTTGATTACCTTATTATAAAATGTGGCTCCTATCAGGGCTCACCTGTAACACACGTTGACGCAGCCAAACATTCTTGACTCACCCAGGATCTTCCAAACTCTCGCATCAAAGCTTCAGCCATCCTTCCAACAACATGTTGAAATTGTAAAGCATGGCACTTCACCTTATCTTATCCTTTCAAGAATCACTGCTGTCGAATTGCGACACAACGGATCATAGGAATCATCACTGCCCGCCAAATCTAACTTGCAGAAGCCAGTTATCGAATTTCCAATAGGTCCTCCTACATGTTTATCGACAACTTTTAAAGTCGATTCGAAACCACGTTTCTAAGCATTGTTTTAATCGATAGTTTTCGGGCTCATCCCCATTCCGACATCGCATTTGATATCAGGTTGATCACTCTTGCTTGTAGGAGTCTATTGGGAAGTTTACATCTAAGTTTACAACTTATGTAGCAGATAGTACTTCTGGTGGTCTCCGCAAATTCTTTTCTGAACTACATTTGAATACATCCCTTGACGACAAATCTATTTAAGTCATATGCTATTGAATACAAACCTGGAGCTCTTGGGGCTAAATTGGGTAGAAGAATGTGTACTATTGAACCCGCCTCTCAGCGGCATACACAAGCGACTACATCCTACAGATAGATAACGGGACAGCAATACATGTTTGGACATTCCCAGCCTAACTTGATGCTAGGGCCACTCCTATCGTCAATGTCCCCCCTTCGCCACAAATGATGTGGGTCGAAAAGCCCCACTCTGATCGTTGAAATGTGTCTGCTGGTAGTTTCTCAATACCTTATTAACAATATTATTTATTGACTATTTCGTACCCTCATCATTAATGGACTGACTTGCAGGCCGATACCAACCTTAAACTGATGATTCGCATTTCGGAATAGCAAAACATTGCACATTTCTGAACAGAAATTGCCGACCCGCTAAACATGGTTAAAGTTGAATGTCAGTTGTCACAAATCAGATCGATATAATCGGCAAATCCGAATCACACGATGATTTACATCACCTGAACATTATTGTAGTTGTGAAGCCACGGAACATTTAATTCTTCATAGTCGGTTCCACGTGTTTGTTACGTAAGATTTATTCTATGAGTTGATCTAGTTGAATTCGCTCTCTGATAGTTAGATTGCTTGATCAGCTGCTTCATAACTTTTGTCAGTGTAGTACCCAGTGGATTAAGATAAATCAGTTTTGTAAACTCATAAGTGACCATATTCGCATTTGTGCGAGCTTTTCTGAGCCTCACACATGGCTGCCTGCTTGCTGTTGCGTTCGTTTACATTGTATTTGCATTTTGCTTCGTTAACTTGGGAATTACAATGAGTATAACACTTTTGAACCCATGGGCTGACATGATCTGACGAATCTTCTTGCTCAGTATTTAAGTGTTGCATATCCTGATTCTGCCTCAACCCACAGGTAACAGCCGGAGATAGTCACACAGCCGCTCTGGACACAGACGGTCAGGTGTGGCTCTGGGGAACGTTTCGTGGTCCCAACGGTCCCATCGGGCTTACACAAGCCGGTGAGATCAGCATGATCCCCAGGCGGTTGCTCATGGATCAGTCTGTCTTGAGTGCGTCAGCGACGGTGGACGGACGACCGGTGTCAAACAGTTCTATCATCAGTAGTTCACACCTAATGCCTGGTGCCCGAGTTATCAAAATCGCCTCAGGACAAGATCATTTAGCGTGTTTAACAGACGAAGGTCGTTTGTATACAATGGGTTGCGGTGAACAAGGTCAGTTGGGCCGTATTGCCGAGCGATTCGCTCGCACTGGAGGCAGGTCAGGCATGAGTAAGTCTGGTTTATTATTTAATAAACTAATGGAGCGTTGGGACGGAAACCGCATTTTACTGTGTCTGACGTTGAACAGTCATAACTTGGGTGACTCCGCAACAATTCGTACTAGTTGTCACGTGACCTGTTGGGTCGTATATAGATTGCATACCCTCATATTTCCACCACTTAAAATGAGGCAGTTGGCTAAACCTAGTTTACTAATCGATGTTATCGTGACCCATCTTAGGTTCAATGATTTTCAAACTCCTTCATGCTTTCAGATGCCTTGCTGCATCCTGCCGAATGTCGGGTTCGTGGTGCTGTTCGATTTTCAGATGCATGGGCTGGTGGTTTTGCTACCTTCGCACGTTGTCAAGCCACAAAAAGCATATATGTATGCGGTCTGAATAACTATGGGCAATTGGGTTTGAAAGGCTCTGTTAACCGAGTTGCAGTTCCCTCCACCGCTCCGCCACTCTCAAGTGCTCATAACGGCGGAGGGCTTGAAGAGGACGATGAGGACGAGGCGGCAGAAGGCAATGACGAAGACGATATGGATGTCGATCTGCCTGTAGACGCCACACGTGTCATCACTGATCAGAATGAAGCAGATAAGTCGGAGGCAGCTTTGGTCGCTCGACAGGGACCGCTGATACAGTTCATGCTCACTCGGGCACGTGCTTTCGATCCTGCTCGTGGATGGTGTCAGTTCGCGATCAGCATGCATCACACTGTGGCACTGGACAGCAATGGTATGTACTTTTATTGGTACCGTGGATATTTCTCTCTTTCCAGTCCTCCATTTAACAAACTCCGTAGAAGTTCAAGCTAGGATATCCAAATGATGATAGGGTTAATGGGTGTTATGCATTCGTTTCCAGTGCTTTTTTATTCAATTTGCCGTACAACTTTTTGCAATTAATTGCAAAAGTTCATACCTCGTTTTCCACACTCTGCAAACAGAATGACAGATTGTGGACAACTGTTTCGGGCATTCATCAGTGCTAGTGGTGTTCGTCAAGGGTGTTTGATTTCCCTCTTCTCGTCCAATTTTGTCGTGGAGGACATTCTGGTGATTGGGCTTCGGGCTTAGTGTTGAGCTTCTTCCTGGCGCTCAGTTGACCGATCTGGAGTATGCGATTGACATTGTCTTACTTAACTCCTCTGCCAAAGACATGCAGACCATGCTGAATGGGGTGTGACCAGGCTGGTTTGTATGGAATGCGCTTCGCGCCTTCAGAGTGTAAAGTGCTGCTTTAGGACTAGAGCATTTCCAGTCCTACTTTCTTGATTGCAGGTAATCCGCTCGAGGCTGTGGACAGTTTCACATACTTGGATAGCACTATCTCGTCAGCTTTTACTCTTACTGATGAGGTGTCAGCGAGTATTGCAAAGGCAAGAGTTGCCTTTCCCAGCCCTCATCAACTATGGCGTCGAAGATGTTCAGTTGTCGATAAAAGGAAAGGTATATAGTGCTTGTATGCGTTCCGTTTTACTGTATGGTTCTGAAATGCAGCCTGTTTTCAAGAAAGATGTCGATAGGTTAGCTGTGTTTGTCATCGTTATCTCCGCCAATTAGTCCACATTAAATGAACTAGTCGCGCGAGCCATGTGGCTATTCGCTAGCGCGTATTCCGAAACGCTGTGGATGCGCAATGAATTGGTCAACTACTCACGTTGCACAGCTTGCGATAGGTGAGTTATGTACTCCGTATTTGATTTGATGGTTTACCGTACCGGGCATTATATACTGACATCACCAACAGTTGAGTGAAACCGTGTGATGGTGAAGCAACAAGGTGGTCACGAAATATGACGACCCTGATTGTTCTATTGAGCAAAGTGGTTCAGTGTCGCCTGCCTGATTAGGATCCTCGTGATCACTCAGATGGCTGATTAGAAACGCTGTTAGAGATGACGTTGTGTCGCAGTCAGTGACGTATCTGGATCCATACCATTTCTTGTCCTTCCGCTTAGTCTTATCTTATTAATTTTTGACCTTCTTTCTTACAGGATATTCCACATCACTGTTGAGGTGGACAGTGACCCGAGCCACATTGCCTTTCGATCAGGCTCGTGGCTGTTATGATGATGATGATGAATGAATGAATGCCCATGGGTACGTGGTTCAGGTTACCGATAGTCGTGATAATGATTTACGAAGTTGCAGGTTAATAAATAAGTACACATGCGAGGAGTAGAGGAAAATCGACAATGGAACTTCATGAGGTAGAAATAGAATGGCTGGTAACTTTATGGTTTTAGGTTCTCATTGATCGCGAGATACTGCCATGTCAGGAAGTGTTTCCTCCTCGTTGTGTTTTCAGACCCCCCACTTCCCGACGAGCAGACAACACTCACAAGCCTTTTGTAGCCTGTAGTCGCGTCATCGCTTTGTTGTGCTGCTGTTTTTTTTAACCGTAAGTGGGCATACTGACCAGTGCGTCGTGCGACAGACGGAGTGTGTGACCTATCCAACGATAGCCATATCTCCGGTATCTGGGTTGTCGGTCATAAACTTTCACGTTTCTCAAGTGTGTGCCAAGGGACTGTCAATTTTTTCATACAGTCAGTTCTTTTAATACATTTTAACGGGCTGAGACAAAGGTTATGGGATTCTTATAGTCTTTGCGCATGTTCCACGTTAATAGTCTTAATGTCTGATCTCTAGATTGAAACCGAGGGCGCACACAGATTGTTGCCTCTGTCTTTAACCAATATGTCAACCTTTTTTCGACGCCACGATTGACATGCTCCCGCAATCCTCGTGGATATCTCGTTCGACACTATTATAAGCTTATGAACTGATTAACCAAACGCGATCGACAGTTTTGAGCACTACGCCGGCAGTGACAAAAGTATGGTCAATGCCAACTCAACCTTGTAACATCACTTAGCATACAACGTTGGTCACCCATATTGTTTTATCGGTTAACTATGGTCTACATGTTCTCTACAGAAAAAAAATCAAGTAAAGTATTATCATCCTTACAGTCACGTTTGTCACTTCGTGTGATCTTTTCCTATCAGATGAACTTTCCACCTGACAGAAGCCCCACTCTGGGATCCTGGGAGCCTCTGAAAGCTGAACATGTTCATTTAGTATTTCATTGTTACTGAAGAACGTTCATGTGATCGCCTTTCACTTGATTTTTAATTGTTAGCCATTTTCACCTTTCGATGTGAATTTAACGGCTATTGTGCCGTCTCATTTTTTTTCTAAGTGTTGCTGTCGATCTGGTATTTCACTGTTGCAAGCTTAGTTCATGCGATGCTTTTCGTTCACTCTTCTTTGTTTTGAGCTTATGACAAAAATTTCTTATTTCGAGCAAAAGAGTCATGGTAGCAACATTTATTTGTCTTTTAAATCGAAAACTATACGTTGGTTAACTCGTAAGAATTTTGTATGATTCAGCTCGTGAATGACGTTGCATATTACATGATTGTAAGAGCAAACTGACGTATTGTCTGAACGCTTAACCTCTCAACTCCTAATACATCACCTTTTTCTTATTTTTAATTAAGTTGGGGTTTCTTGAGGAGAATAATGATGTATTGTATTACTCAGTTGTCTTCTTTTCACATGCGTCTCATCGTGCTGTTGATTTACACACGCATCCTTATACAGGTCATGTTTATTCACTGGGCCGTTCCGAATACGGCCGTCTTGGTTTGGGTAAAGTAATCGCCTCGTCCAGCACCTCGGTACCACAGCCAACTCGCGTCCAGGGTTTGCTGTCAGATCGCACTTGCTCTTGGGTTGGTTGCGGCGAGGCGTGTTCTTTCGCCGTGGACACAGCTGGTGAGTGATCTCATCTGTTTCGGTCAGTTTCTTTAATCGAACTGTGTCTATCATAGTGTTCATTCTGGGCCTGTCACTTTAATTAGACTATCCTTTCTGGTCTATGCTTACTCAACTGTTGTGGTAGAAATGAGGAGTCGAATAGTTATTCTTCCTGAATCACTCGGTATAGTTTAACTTTCAAAGAATTGTTAATTGGTTCGTTTTATGATCACATTATTGGTGTGACTTGGACATTCAAACCACCCCATGGATACGCGTACGGTCGTCCATATTTTTCTGCTGCAGTTTTCCCCCCCAACATGTTGACGATCTTATTGTACACGATTGAACTGACGAGTTTGTATGTATTTGGACAGCTGCACCTTACATATTTTGCAAAAACTAATAATAGTCCTTGCTGATAGTAGTCATCTTACACCTTAATTTGCGTTTAACTCAGTCCAATCCTTGGGGGAAAAGCTCAGTGATTCTATTGGACTTCATCTCTCCGTGTTGGATTACCTGTTGAGACGGTCTGTCAATCTGGGTACGAATCAAGCGATGGATGTCAGTTTTCACGCATGTGCATGATGGACTTTATTCCGACAAATGAAGTGCTCGGAATTTCGATGCACACTGTTATTGATTTTCGAGTATAGTCAGCTGGAGGAAATATGTTAGAGTTGTGAATTTTGGATTATTCGTTCACTCGATTTATCGGCGATACTTTTTGAACTGTGAATGTCGTTGGCTCACCTTAGGCACCTGCATGTTTAGTAGGCGGATGAACACCGTACAGGTCAAGTCCAGGGCTATTTTGCTCCATCTCCGTGTTTTATGCCTATGAGTACTCTGCTTACCGCATCCGATGATATGGATTAATCGTTTTATAACGGAATCTAATCATAAAAGACCGAACCTGTAACTTGAAATCGATGGACAGCCATCATTGCCTAAACGAAACTTTTCTGATACCTCTTGAGCCTGCATTCAATAGCGCCTGTGTTGAAGCTTCGAAGTATTAACTACCATTTCCCGATTCTTGACTGAAACTTCTGTTGCGTCGAATGACCCTGGTTTGGACAGTACGACTCTAAATGTGGCTCCACAAACTGAAACTTTGATTTGATAAACCCCAGCTATTCGTGATGCATTATTTGTCAACCTGTGAGTCGCACTGTCAAGTTGAAGGTATATTTGACATGTTTGGTTGGTGCGAATTGTTTGCTCCATCGTAGAGTGGTGGTCACTCACAACCAGATTGAACTTTGACGCGGTATGATGGCTTGCCCATCACGGTGACTTATTGGGCTAAACTGGACAATGTGATCACCACATCGACAGAGTCACCAATGCAAGGAAAGTCAACAGGTAGAGGTCTGATAAACCATAGTCTCCTGATCCTCCAGATTGGGGGTTGTAAGAAGGTTGGCTTCTTTTTCCGGAAAAAGCACCAGTTTTGATGCACTGCCACTCACCCAGTGCCTTGCGGCACAGGCTTTTGAACCAAATGCTTTGGTTGAGAACCCTAATAGTTCTATCTAGGTCTGGGCGTCCCGGCAGTGTCTCAGTCCACGCACAACCATGAATCCTCATAACACCAATAATTCTATATTGCATCGGCCGTCTCCCAGTATAAACCTGGTCACTATCTGCTGCATACAGCATGTTAGGTAAACGAAAACATGTTACTGCCCTATCAAATATAGCTCTTCGGACTGTCCTGACTCTCATTTCTGGTGATTACTTTGCAGGTCCCACAATATATATAGTTTATACTAATGACACTGTGCCGGTAAGTCCCATCCCTTACCATTCAGCTTCAGGCCTCCCTCGTCCCTTGCTCAGACCTGGAATGCGATTTAGTATACGTTCTTTAAGCGTCCGCATTCTAAAACAAATAAGTCAACAGGCGTCTATCGCGAGAACGTATGAAACTAATAGCGCCTGCACTGTCTACCGATACTGGTAATACACTTCGGGTGACTTCATGGCTGCAGCTACCGGTCGGGCCGGAGTAGGTGTAGTCTCCAGCACGACAGACAACGACACATTAGTAGATTGAATTCCAGTTAACAGTAGGCTTTGTGCTGTTCACTTGAAAGATTCTATTAAAACCAGCTCTATACACAAAACCTCTGGGAATCTGTTCACTGTTTCTATTTCTACTCCAACTGATTGTAGTGAAACCGGCATCACGGACTTCTTTTATTCGCATCTGGCTGTTCTCTGTCGGTCGACGAATGGTTTTGAGATAGTCATTCTCGTCGGAGACGTGAACGCTCAGGTCGGCCGCCTTGGTGTGGTCGAGTTTCGTTTATGTGTTAGGTTTGGGATAGCATCACATCCTTCGGATAATGATGCGCTACTGTTACAGCTATGCGCTGATCATAAGCTATTTGTAGACAGCACTAGTTTTAGACATCGTGCACATCTTTGTTATATTTGGTGCCGATGTTCTCTGAATCAAGTCTGATTTCAGATACACGACATAAGTGTTAGTTATAGATGGCGAGGTTCCATTCAGGATTGTCGTTCTTGTTCAAGCACATACCTGGATTCGGATTGTGTTGGTACGTTTTTGTTTCGTTCTTACTTTTGTTGGGCAACGACCTCACCGACAACAACGGTTGATTGTTGGGAAACTGGCTATACTGTCGGTAAGGCATAAGTACTAAAGTGGTTTGGAAAGCTGCGTTAGTGGTTTTCACTCCCGAGATCTCACGGGCAATTCATGAAGAAGTTATTATGGCATGCATTACAGTGGTAAGTGGATTGAACAAACGTTGGATCTGGGTGGAAATCCTTGGAATTGTTAGAATCTGGATGGGACATTCCTCCTGACAGTTCATATTCCAAGTCTAGGATAACTGTCTGTCGGAAGCTGAGACATAGTCTAATGGCTGATCGTGAGGCTTGGCCAGTGGAGAAAGTAGAGTAAATGGAAATCGCTTCTACTTCGGGGTTCATTGATATATTCTTCAAGTTTATCCGTGCTACTTGTCTAAGGCGATCATGTCAATGAAACTATCGGCGAAGCAGATAGTACACTTATCCTTAGTAAGTCCGGGAAGTTAAAGAACTGGGCGAAACACTGTGAGAGTCAATTTAGTTGGCCTCCTGCTTATTTTGTGTTGCCGCCACAAACTTGTGATGTAGCACCCTGGTCGGTAGATTTGGAACCACCCATTGGGACTGAGGTCAGCTATTATATATTCAAAATAGGGCTGCTGGCTCAGGTGATGTCGTTCCGATACTTTTCGAGGATGGTGGGGAGACGTTAATGGAGGCTTTGACTCAGCTGTTTCAACTTGTGTGGAGGACAGACCTTCTCTCCGTGGTGGAGTCACTGGATATTAATTCTGATATTCCAGGAAGGAGTCCGGGTCTCTTGCGAAAACCATAGGGGAATTAGCTTGATGTTAATCGTTGCTAGGATTCTGGCCTCCATTATATTTCACCGACTCACTGCAGCATGGGAGGCAAATATTGGTGAAGAACAGGCAGTGTTTCTTCCTGGACGTGGATGTATAGGTCACATTTTCACTCTTCGTGAAATTTTGGAACAGCGTCAGGTGTACCGTCAGCCAACAGTTGCCGCATTTTTCGGCTGTAAAAATACATTTGATTCTGTAGATCGATCTACACTTCTGGAATCGCTTAAGCGCTTGATCAGTACAGAGGACGCTAGAGGCTTTTTCGCGCTCTGATGAATGCTTCGAAGTGCAGGCTGTTTCCACAAGATTGTTGTGATTACGTACATCTATTGTTACATAGTGAAATCATGGTGGTTGTTTACCGGCTTGTGTACTTTTGAAGCTGCATTGGCGGTGGTCTCGACGCAGGAAATGAAACAGAAGCGCGTATCTCCAAGGCTAAGGTAGTGTTCGCCAATCTGGGGCATCTTTGGCGACAGAGAGGTGTCTCGCTGATGTTTAAAGGTCGCGCATGCAAGACGACAGTGAGGGCTATGCTACTTTTCGGCAGCGTAACTTGGCCGCTCAGGGTAGAAGACGTAAAGAGTCTGAGATATTTGACCACCGATGAATGCGTTCAGTTGCTCGTATCTGGTGACACCAGCGAGTGAGCAGCTAGGAGGTTAGGAAGCGGGTGTTCCGTAGTGGTTGTCAAACGAGTTCTGTTGTTCACTTCTCACATTTACACAGACTTAAGTGGTTAGGTCATAACTAAGAATGCCAGCTAGCATTCTGCCACACCAAGAACTCTTTGGTGGCGCAATGTGTGAGGTGGACCTGGCGTAGACAAATAAAGTCGTTCACGAAAGAGTTGGCCACTGTAGATCGGGTTCGTCTGCCGAGCTGGGACCCTCGCGACTCGGAGATAGTGACTAATCGAGCTCAGTGGTGTTGTGAAGTGAGTGCACTTAGTGAAACGGGGCATTGAAAGCCGTTAGGAAGCTGTCTTGCCGATAGCGCTTTACTTTCGCTTACAGCTTGGTTCTGTGTTTGCTTTCCCCTCTTTCTCTCTGTGGTTATGTGGTAGTTAAGCATTAGTGTGAATCACTGATGTGTTTCTGTCTGATGTGCCTTCTATCCCTACATTTAGGGAAAAGGCCTCACTCCAGAGGGGTGATAATCAAGGTTTTCTACGCCAGAAGTGAATCGGACGATATGTACTTCGGGAGCATTTTTAGGGGAAACGTTGGAATCCCACTCGCTCTTGCCTGTCCTTGATTGAAAGCCACTCGTATCAACTGTATGTCAGGAGTCTATCCTCTCAGTCAGAGTTAACATTTGTCACCTAACGTTTGAAATGTCATAAAATTCTTACGTTCACTTATTCCATGTAAGATCCGTTTTCATACTTGAAAACAATGAAGCTTACTCGACGTTATCTATTCCGTTTTATTAGATGTTGTCATTCTTCAATTTGCTCCTGCTACATACCTTTATCCAGGTGTTGCTTACTCTTGGGGTATTGGCAGTAATCGGCAACTGGGCCACAGCAATGAGGATGACAGTGATGAAGACTGTTGTGAACCCGGAATCATTTTGGGCAAGCAGTTACAAGGACGGTGAGTTTGATGGGGGATTTGTTGATCAAGATCGGGAAGATTTTTTAAAATTCATCATCATGCATATAATCATAATAAACAACAACACAACAGTAGTTCTCATTGATGTGTAACTGCCATACAGCTGTAGTGAAAAAAAAAGAAAAGGAGTGAATCTAGTTATTAAAACCAACTTTGTCTATAATAAAACACTCATCGTCAAGATGCCTACACTGTGTAAACAAACTGTCGAGCTTTAAGTGAAAGTAAACGTCATCATCATAAAAGCCTCTTCACGGCTTTCACTGCCCGCGTCATTACAATGCATTTACATCACATACAACCCGACCAAACAACAAAATTCACGTCACTGAGTCGGATTAGTCGCTGTCTTGCTCAAAGTTTCCAGCTACCAATTCTGTGTGTCACGAGTTCCCTAGTCTAGGAGACGAGCTCGACATACGTCCGAATTCGATATCTGCGCTTAGTGGTTACGTTGTAGGTATTGTTTTACTTTTTGGTCGTCTGACTGTATGTTTTGTTTCAATGCCTGTCACATTGTTCCATAAGCTTTGTCGAAAATCATGTCATTTCGCCCATCAACTCTGAAATTGTGGTTGAGCTCACAATATACCCAGTCGAGTATTTATATTGACAGTGTTTGGTTCAGAAGTTCCAGTCTCCTGCGATCGATAAAATGAACAGGATTGATCCACCTAAAACCTATACTTTTAATGCTGAGACTTTTCATGTCCCTATTCATCATCTCAACCTTGTGCAATCTTTTGCAGATATGTTTCAATGGTGGACGCTGGTGGTCAGCACACAGTCCTGCTCGCGCACTCTTCAAAACCATCCGTTTTAGAACCGTCGAACGACGTCTCCACACCTGGAAATGTTGTTCTTGATGGTAATGGTGGTGGCGATGCTGTTGTGACCACCAACCCCCTGAGTCCATCGGAACAAATCAGCATTGTCGGTCCTGATACACACTCATTTGTGGGATCGTGTGTATCCACAGAAACTGCTTCCGAAGTTCCATCTAAACTAGCAGAACAAGTGGATATATGCGCTGAACCGCTTCTTATCCCACCTGTCGGGTCAGTAGCACGACGAAATCGTCGCCTTAGCCCATGCTCTGTTACCCTACTAGTACCGGGTGCGGACAGTACGGCGGGTAGCACTGCCGGGGCTACCATAAATAGTAGTGTACATAGCTCAGCTGTATCCGATACCAGTTCAGTGGGATCTTGTGCATCTAACACCAGTACGAGTAGCCAGTTGAACAGCGCCAAAAGTACTGATGGTGGTGGCAGTAGTCGATGTAGCTCATTTGATACTTACAGTGTACAAAGTAGTCTCCCAATGGGCCCGCCGGCTGAAGATTGTTCTATTCCGTCCGCCAGCAATGGATCTTTGATGCTGGATCCACTAAGCGCATCCTTACTGGCAAATGCCCGAAGCGTTTCACAAACAGGCCGTGCAATCGGTGCGACGAGCGTACGGGCATGGAGCTCTTCTCAAATCCGGTCGGCTGGTATGAGCATATGCAGCACGAGCAGCGAACCCGGTTTACCCAATGATACTATTTCATTGGGGTCCATGACCGCATCCCCGGCGGATTTGATCAGCGGTGAACAATCTAACAATTGAACAGCCCCGCCAAACCTCTTGTTTTCGTATGTTACGTTCGTTGCATCCTATTTTGCCTGATGCACTTGCTTTGTCTTGGTCAATATCTGTTAGGTTTTTCTATCCGTCATCTGTTGATCCATGATAATGTGGAAATGCGACTACCTCCTTTTCAGCATTCTGTCAATTTTATTCGCAATAACTGCTACTTACGTGTAGCCAATGCATACTGGGCAAGTCGTGTGCCACTACATGCACACATTCATGGTTTCCCCCTGACCAGTACCTTCATGAACCCCAAACGTTGTTGAACAATGCAGCTGTTTTCAGAGTCAGACCGATTATTTTGTACACTATAAGTATTATTAACCTGTGGACCCATTTTTATTTACTAAAAAGAATCGTTTCACTCTCCATCTGATTTCTCATTGTCACACATTTCACCAATGTTGGTAACATATTGCTTTATTCAGCCACAGGAACTTGAGTGTATACGAATCATTCGACAGTGTAGTTTAATGCTTCGATTCTTATTGATTCAGTCCATCAATGCGCATAGAGAACATGTTGTAAGATGTCAAACTTTTATCACAAAAATGTAAAACATTCAAAACTTAGTAACGGAACGGGCATGTAGAGGTCGTTTTGATGCTGAATCAGGTCAGGCTGTAATGTTTGTCGTTAGCGTAACGTGTGTTGTAGGAAAGAAGTGAAGCTGTATGAGAGAACATGTACGTAAACAAATTGTCGATTGTTTGACATTACTATGGATTGCGTATTTGGTTGGCGTGATTTAATTGCTTGCTATGAATTCTTCAAAATATATTCAGTACACTGATGATTTATCGGAAGATGTTGAATTTGTTCATGAAGAGGTCATCTTGTTATTTTATGCGCGTTTTTACTAAGACGAACATTGTTGACTGATTCCCTGAAAACGCTTGACATCTATTTTCGATTTTTTAACATCTTGTTTATAACTTTATTTGGTTACATCAACGTTTCTGGATCCAGTGATCATATGCTGTCTCATGTCCTTCTGGATTCAGTTGTTTTAGTAGACGCAAATTTGACCGTTTTCAGCCATCTTCTGGGGACGTTGCGCTCTTACTAGAACACCTGACTGATTCACTTTTGAGGTGGGAGAGGATTATTTTTATGCATATTTTCTGCGGGGTCGTATAAAATCCATGTTTTGACAGTCTTTTTTGCGTCTTCGTGACTCATGATTGTTCCGTTCATCAGACCATCTCAGTTGGCTTTATTAGTTTCACAAGCTTGTAACTCAGTGACACATCTGACTCTGTTCGGACAGAATCATAACATTTAATACACTTGTCGAGGAGATTGTGAGATGAATCGTAAGGATTCCGGTTAACATATCACAACCGTTGTGAGTTAAAAGAGATGCATATGTGAGATCGTTTGCTCAAAATCGATAGGGAATAATCGGGAAATAGTGAAGTCAGTGTGGCAGTACAACCCATAACGAGTGGTTTTACAAAACGAAGTAGAGTAATAGATGTTCCAAGCGACAGACAAAATTGGGAATGATGGACTTGTAACGAATCATCGTCAACATGCTGTGGCCATGAAAACTCTGGCAAGTGAACGCCAGAGGTGTTTATCAAACTTAGAAGTTGTCCTGTTGGTTAATCCAGCGGATAGGGGTGTGTCATGAGTAGAAATGTCAGCTGGTCTTTCATTCCCACGAAGAAGGAGAAATTATGTATGCATTTTGTCCAGTTTGACCTTATTTGATTACTTTCAGACCACCGTACCATTTCTGTCAGTCCACTGTGTAGAATTAATTCTTGATTACTGTTAGTAATACTGTCATGCGCATATTTATGTGCACACGGAACATTCTGCGATATCTTTCTCATATGATTAAACGAGAGAATGAACCACACTATGAAAAACCCCTCAATTATTTGGACTATTGAATGATTTGCGACCATTCAATGCGGAAAATGTTCCTTGATATAATCGAGATTCGGAGGTCTTATCATCATACTGTTTTCCGGTATCTCCGGTGTACAACTTCAATCAAGAAAGCATAATACAATCTTGTCATATTTGTTTAGCATTGTGGACATTGAATGAGCTAAACGTACGAATGTTTCAGGTGTCAGCCGGTGGAGTTTTTACTCGGATGAAAATGGGCCGGTTATTTGATAATCGGTAAAGATTTTGTGGCAATGGTTGGTTTTCCATTAATTTGGGGACAATAAAAGAGCAGGCAGTCGGTCTGTCTTCGGAACTGGAGTGGTACTCCCAACTATCCAGTGGTGTCATTTTACTCCACTTGTTGCTGCCTTCTAAGTTTGAACACCATGGCAGTATCCGGTCCAGGTGATGTAATATCTTATGGTGACGAGCTCTTTGGGCTACAAAACGTGAGAGCTGAAACTTACAATTCCGATTTGTCGTTTGTAATCTGTTGACCTGCAAAAGACGTCATTGGCAACAATTGGTCAGCAGTTTCTCTGCGGTATAGCCGTGCTACAAAATTGGAAAGCAGAGGAAAAGAATGAATTCCCATTCATAAGAAAATAGAGATCTGTTACTTCCAACCAGTCGTGATTGAGGTTGTTTCATTTTGGCAGCAACTTCATAGCAATGAAACAGCTGAATCCCATGTTTAAGTCAGGTACCCCGATGGCGACTTTCACATAATTGCCCTTACTTCACATACAAGTGAACAAGAAGCCGAGAGCACTCACCAGTTATGTAACAGCTGAGAACAATGTTGACTTCTATCAGGGCCCGGTTGGTATTTTCTAGTTGGAGGTGCAGACGTGGCGTTTGTCTGTCTTTAAAACTTGACTGTTTGAGGTATTGGTCTACGTTCGCCAAATCTGTTTGCTGTGCTTCAAAAGTTTCCCCCCAGATATCTGTTTTTGGTATTCATCTGTGTAGTGGCAGCACCGTGTGGCGAATGACGAGGTTAGACGGCGTGTTTGAGGGGAACAAACGACTGTCTTTGACGTGGAGTGTTTATATTATCGGTTATTGCGTACACCTCTGATGTAGCGTCTTGTTTGCGCCATCCAGTTGGCGAGATAAAATAGCTCGATAGGCGGAGCATGACGAATAGGATTCTGCCCGCTCCACTCGGCTTCCTGGCTGGCTAAAACTTTTGAGGCAACGACTGTAAGTATCGAGAAGGCTATTGTTCACGTTGAACTCTTCATTTGTTCCCATTATATGTATGCTTTTTGGAAAAAGGGACTAGCAAAAACGATGTTCGAGCGCTTCATGTAACTCGTCCTGTGTCGTCTCGTTTTGAATTGGCCATAGGTTTGTCTTCAGACTTCTATGCAATATATCTGTATTAGTAATATCTGTATATCTCCCGCCACCTCTTCTTTTAAGGGCACATGAGAGTTCCGATTATCCCGTCATGTGATGGACACTACAGTTCCTAAACTACTATTGCAAAGATGGATGTCGTTGATCATGAGTACCATTTCCTAACCTGGCATCACCGATAGAGACCGGAAATTTTTAAATCGTTCTACTAAGTGGTAGATGTACCCCACCTCCTTGCCTTCCACCCTGTTATCAGATTACGAGATCCGACCTAATCAGACAGAGTATGTTCGGGATTATTCGTCCTCATCACTCGCTGCTTGTGCGTGAGTGTTAGCGTTCCAATCGCTATTCAAACAGCGCGTGCTTTAAACAACGCATCTCTGTAGTTGGTTTCCGATCATCTGCATACCTAACGCCATTTGCAGGCGTCGATTCCGTTTACGTGGGCATGACTACCATTCCATCCCTTATTTGTGGAATCCGGGAACGGCTGACAAAGAGGACTTTGTGACCGAACCATGACTTGGCAGGAAGCTTCTGACGTAGAAGTTTGCTCTCGTTGACTCAGTGTATGTCCTTGATTGACCCCGGAAGGATCTATAGCGCCTGTATGTAGAGATGCTGTCGACTGTGTCCGCTAATGCTTATGTGAAGAATCTGTTGCCTTAAATGTTCCAATCTGTTTTTACCTATTTATTCTGAGTTGCTTGACAGTATAGTTTTTTTCATACTCTGTTGTGTATTGTATAAAATGAGTTTAGCATATATTAGGTGCAGTTCTGTTGTAAATTGCGAAGACAGATATCCCATTTGTATATGTCTTCAATTGGAGTTGACAACGATTACTGTATTATCTGGAAGCGCATTACTCACGAGCGATCGTGGCTGAGCGTTTGCGTATGATACTTTTGCCTAATATGAAGTCAATGGCGCGATCGTCAACATAGTTACCTCATGAAAGCATGGATGGAGTCCAACTTCCGGTCGTGGCAAAGATATGCAGTACCGATGAACCCTATTTGGGGTGAAATGCAAACATGTTGTTTTCTTTCAAAAATGATTGAAAATTCTATTTGAATACGAAAGCTGCAAGTGGTTGTGGTTTATATTCAACTCGTGTTATTTTAAACATCTTGCTATTCATCTGTAGTCGAAATACCGCTTAACAAGCTTCATGACTTTTGCGGTTTCAACTTAGGGCAAAGGTCGCCGTCGTGAAGTCGTCGATGACAGTTACTAACTTAGTTTTTGTTTCTCCTGTCGGAGCGACCGAGCGAAACGCGTATTACTCGAACGAACGTGGCTTAACTTTGGAGAGATAATAAACTCGTTACTCACTACAGACATTACAGCAGTGGTTCACACTGGTAGTCATCTGCCGCATAACTGTGAAAAGATGAACATACCGTAGGCAAAACAGAATGGAAGGAATGGGTGACTACAGGGCCGCCGCTACCGCTCAGGATGAAATAGATATACTCATTTTCGACAGAACTGGATTTCCGTCACGTCGACAAACCTCATGAACACGCGTCGGTCGATCCCACCTAGTTCTGAATAGGTTGACGACCGTCGAGAACTTAAACGCAAGCTGACTAAAAGTTTGTGCAAAGACCGTGAGCATTACTTGGTCGAACAATCGCAAGAGATGGAAAAAAACCTTTTTATCTGGGAATAGCAGAAAGCTTTTTTACCTTGATCCGCAGATGTACTGGTCATCGAGTCGGTGTAAGTGAGACCATATGTGAAAAAGATGGTTCACTTATTACCTGTCAATCGCGCCGACTTGACAGGTGAACTGAACATTTTTAAGAACAGTTCAGTTGGCCTGAACCAGATCATGTGGACGACGGGACACGATTGGTCAGTTATTGCATTCCAGACTGTCCTCCGTCGGAAGCAAAAGTAGTCCTAAAGCTCAAGCTATGGAAGCGTAATAAGGCTCCTGGTCCAGACCTCCTTCCTCCTCTTTTCAAGGATGGTGTAGAGATGTTGATATCGGAACTGACAAAACTCCTTCACACGATCTTGGAAACTGAAGAGGTGCCTCATGCTTGGTGCCTATCAACAATCATTCTTGTTTTCAGAAAAAGAGGCCCGAAGTCTATGTGACAACCACAGAGGCATCAGTTTGGTGTCAATTGCGTCCAGGTTACTTACTGCTCTCATTTTACGTCGGCTCACTAATCCCAGATAAAGCCAGATATGTGAAGAGCAGGCAGGATTTCGATCCGGTCGGGGGTGTGTTGATCATATTTTTTACCTTGCGACGGATTTTGGAACATCGGCACTGTTACAGACAGCCGACAGTCGTGATCTTTTTGGACCTAAAGGCTGCTTTCGACTCAGTTGCTCGTAACGTTCTCTGGAGCTGTCTCCTTCGCAAGGGAGTACCAGAGAAATACGTGAATCTCTTGAGATCACTGTTATGCTGACTGTAAGCAGGGTGAGAGTTTATGGACAACTGTCTCGGGCGTTCGTCACTTCTAGTGGTGTTCGTCAGGGGTGTCCGATTTCTCCCTTCTTGTTCAACTTTGTCATGGACGACATTCTGGAGGGTGCACTCGAAGAGTCCAGTGGGCTTGGTGTTGAGCTTCTTCCTGGTGCTAGACTGACCGATACTCCGTATTTCATCTGATCGTTTACTGTACCGGGCACTATATGCTGAGGCCACCAACAGTTGGGTAAAACCGCGTGGTGGTCAAGCAACAACGTGGTCACGAAATATGAAGACCTTGACTGCCCCACTGAGCAAAGTGGGTAGGTTTCGTCTACCTGGATGGGGTCCTCGTGATCACTCAAACCGCTGGTTAATGACGCTATCCGAGATGGCGATGTGTCGCAGTCAATGGCGTACCTGTATCCATACCATTTCTAGTTCTTGCTCGTAGTCTTTTATTAATTTTCAAACTTCTTAGTAATGTTTTCTTCTAGGATATTCCACGTCACTGTTGAGTTGAGCGGCGGCCCGAGCCACAGTACCTTTTGTTCAGGCTGGTGGCTGTTATGATGATAAGATGTACTCCTCTGCAAAACGGCCCCAACCATACTGGCTGATCGGATTCCTGTTAACCGAAGATTGCCGTCCTGGCAGGTTCTGATAGGGCTGTTCTATACTTTAAACTTTCAAGAGTCTTTTCATCATGTCTGTTTATACACCAATTGATTGTAGTGAAACTGGCATCAAGGACTCCTTTTATTCGCATCTAGCTGTTCTCTGTCGGACGACACATGGTTTTGGGATAGTCGTTCTCGTCGGAGACGTTTGTTTTCAAGGTGTGGGTGCCTCGATCTCAAATGTTTCAGTACGGATATAATCATTTTGATTGGCTCGGTCTGTTTCCTTTCCTTAATAGAATTTTCCTTTTTCCTTGTGGTTGTATAGCATTTAAAGATGAGTGAGTATTGTTGATGTGCTGCTGTCTATGATAGTGATGGTTGTCAGTACCAGATATTTGACAAACCTAAAGATGCAAATATGTGGGTCATCTGAGGTGTACTCGCAAAACGGAGTAGGTCAAAGTAAAGACAATGGCTGCCAGTTGATTCATTTCAATTCATTCACTGATTACCACCAGAAGATATTGTGACTTGAGCAGGCACTGTTAGCAACGGTGGCATGGAGTAACTGTGAAATTAGAATTATCAGAAATGATGAAAATGGATATAACAAGTTTAAGTGGAAGAACTGGAGATGTTGTAGACATATTCGTCATCTACTGCAATACACTGCCATCTCTGGTCTTGTCTCTAACCAGAAATTTCAGTGATCACGAGTATTCTAGTCAGTCAGGCGACACCTATCCACTTTGCTCCTAGGAATTGTTAGTGTCTTCATATTTCGTGATCACGCCGTTGCTTGACTACCGTATGGCTTCACCGGACTGTTCTCGGTCTTAGTATTTAATACTCGGATAGGGTAAATGCTCATCCGGTATGTGGATTAAGTGACCCAACCGTTACAGGCTGTGCAACCAGGTCAACCGATAATTGACCGCACATCTAGAACGTTCCGAATTGTGCACAAGTGAACAGCTGATTTTTTTAAACGAACGTTTTACTGAATACGGGTTAATTGATGACGATAACAGTGTCCAGTAGAGAATCCGGAAGCTGGTGTGTGTAGTTAAGTTCATGGCTGAGGCATAGGCTTCAGTCTTTTTTGCCATCGTCACTTTTCACAATCACGGTTCCTTGTTGCATGTCTGGTAGTGGTGACAATTTCTCAAAAACTGTCATTCGGGTTATGTATAACCGTGCTGTGTCTTCGGACATCGTTTCGAGTGACAAACTATCGATGGTGCCTACAGAACATGGTCAAAATTACGCTTGAATCACAACGATTCACCGACTTTTGGCTCAGATTTACGCAGGTTGCATCTTAATGGGAACCCTGACTGCATAACTAGAGTACTAAGAGAATTTACACTATTGGAGTGCATGAAACTACGTCCGACCTCTATCATAACGGAAGTTAAAAGACCAGATTATGATCAATTTTAGCGCCCATATCATTATAAAGAACGAACTACAAGTTATATTGATTTCTTCACACCCCATGATTTTCGCCAACAGTGTTACCTGGTGTACACACTCATTTCTCCTCTCACTTGTTTTATGGTGCAGGGCCTTGAAAACGTTGATGAAACGGTACCAAACTCAGATTCCGTATTTGCGTATTTACATGCATCCAGCGAAAAAAACCGACAATAGGTTATCGTGATGCATGTGACCAGTTCCATTTTTTTAAATGTCTCATGATACTCACCCTCAAATTGACACTTCACGAGCAGATTCAGTTGTGCTATCTACTTTATGAAAACCGGCATTTATAACATCATCTGTCGCATATATCTCTACAGTTGATCCACTCAATCGCTTTGTTAATGTGTACGTACACTCGTACACATATTGCCATCAACCAGTCCACATGCTGTTTGAAGCCAGGTGACTGTAAATTTTGTAACCTGTGAGATGTTTCCGTTGGAAGCTTTGCTCACTGTTTAGCACGACATTTAATCAATGTGGCTTACTATCATCATAGTGCCGTTCACGCAACCGAACGTTGCCAAGCAACACTCATCCATTGACTGTTTTAGGTAATCCTCCCAATCACCGCTGCCCAGTTTTGTCTTCGTAACCCATCTGTTATCATTTCTAAACATTTCTGATTCTCGTTTGGTCACACCAAGTCAAACAGAGCTATCGGACGTTGTGTTCATACTTATCTTGAGCGTCAGTCATTCAAATATCTTTCTTTGCTTTCTTATTGATTTAGTCGCGATAATATGATTCAGTTTATACAAATGTCAGTAATGAGTTGGTGGTACAGACGATCAACTCAAGTCACCTTGTCTGGCAAAATTGGTAGTTACGACCATGAGCTATGTACCAATATCCGTTAACGTACTTGTTGTTGGTGTCGGGTTGTTTGAACTATGGTCAGTCCCTTATTTTTTCTTATACCTGGCGTAAATATGTGTGGGCGCGTTTTTCAGTGCGGCACTTTTCTTACGTCGATGTTCAGACACTCACCGATCTGACATTTTCTTCATTACAGTGCTCTCTTCGTTGTAACGACAATCGTCATGATGGCACCGTGTTGTGTATTGTTTAGCAGATATATTATATTTTGTGTTTACCTATCCCCCCTTGAGAAGCTCACTAATTTATCTTGGTAACAGTTTTAAAGGTATCTCCCATCTAATTGTTGTTTGCTGTTGGTTTGTACGAGCGTCTGTACAAAATACCCTTTAGAACAATGTTTTCGGGGTTGAGGGAATGTTTAATATGCTAATGAATCTTGTCATAATCCTGATTTATCGTTCATTGTATCTCGAAGCCAGCTGTCAACTTGCTATCATATTCTTGGATTCGGTTTTGCAGAAGTAGACAACCAGATATTTGTTTTACGGGCTTAAATCGTTATGGTGTTAGACATGGATGTTTTGTTAATAGAATGCGTGATCAATTCTTTCTGAGTTTCAAAATGACGTAAAAATTCACTTTTTGCATCCATGTAACCAGCCAGTGGTCAGATGGTCCAATAAATCGCAGACTTTGACATCTCTACAAAGTGCGTTTTAATAGAATTAACGTCGGGCACGCAAGCGGGATTTGGAACAAGAAAGAAGTAAACGCTGAAGCAACTCTGAAAATTTATGCCCTGTTGAGCAGAGTATGTGACGATGCCCTGTTGGTTAAGTTGGTAACAGTTTAGAGTTAGTTAACCGCTGTTAGAATCTGACACTAACTCAATATAATACCGTACAAAGTATAATTTAAAGGTTGAGCTTGATGTCGAGAGTCGTTATACGTACGTCGTCCCACTGCCTGGGATTTAACTGTTTGGTGATTCATTGTCAACCCGCATATCTCTAACGGAAGGCGCCAATACTTAGCTGGACACAATTGTTGAAAAATCGCTACCTTCCGATGCGAAATCAAAAGCAAAAATCAAATATCACTTTGTTGAGTTTCCACTGGTTAGTTTGTAGAAAAGATTCATCAGTAAAATGAAGAACCATAATTAGTGCCGACACATTGGCTTTCCTGTTGGTCGACTTGGCTTCGTTTGTGGCTCGTTTGTTTTAACGCATAACGCACTCAAACAACTTGTTTTACTCCGATGCTTGTTATAACAAAATCAGATGCTAAGGCAGCATGCTATCCGGATTGGTCAACGCGCTGACATGCCAATCCGCTCACGTTGTCAACATTGATTGGCTGTAGCCTCCTGCTAATCACCAATTGATTTCGTATCGATGCATTTCCCCAATAAAATCCCTTCACAAGAATGACTTCTCAAACCAGATTTGTGAAACAGTCGGGCTGGGATTGACAAAAACCGACTACCGAGAGATGTGTCGTCCGAGTTTCGACATTGTGACACAGATGAGTATGTTGAGGTTTGGAAGAATGGAATTGTGTTGTTCATGTTGTGGCAAATATCCTGCGCGAAGCGTGTTTTGCAAATGAGCACCAAACCATCACAAACTAGAACGGAGCTTGGGGTCACGCACAGAGGAGATATTGTTTGTGGAAATCGCAGTTACTCAAATGTTGATTTGGTATGTACTTTGGTTGTTTTATTACTATACATTTTGGTGGATGTGTTAATTTAGAAAAGAAAGACAGTTGTGAATAATGCAGACGAAGTCCGGGTTCGAGCCAGCAGCAGAAACAGCATGCCCAAACGCAACAAACTCTGTGCAAGCTGTGACGCATATCCACGTGGAAAGCGCGGACGTGTTGCATTTGGACCCAGTTAACCGCCTATTTCACTGTTTCATATGGAGTACACCAAGTGGTCTAGGGGATCGGCTGTCTCGACGGGGTTTTTAAGCAGTTTACGCTGGAGTCCGTTTACACGATTATTTAGCATTGAAGTTGTATTACTAATGAATGATATACATGTTAATTTTTGGGGAGGTTCAGCTGTGGAGTTTCTGGGCTTTTGCTTAATTCGAATACAGACTTCCGTTTTGTTTTCCGTTTCGAGAAAGTTTGCTTCTAACCATAAGTCTCCTTCGTCATTTAATTTTCATCAACAATTCACATTATCTTCGTTTTCAACAGAAAGAAAATACAGATTGATGGGTTTATTGTAGCCGTGTGATAAAAACACTGACCTCTCAATCACAACGTCTCTGGTTCTGGCACCGTTTATTACAACTTTGTTTGTTTTCCATACTTGAGCAGCTTGTTGATATTTAGCCCACATGCTACTCTCTATATCACATGACAGTTGACAGTATACAACATTATAACTGAAAACCTAACCTAACCTCAGGTTATGAAAGCATGGACTATGGCGTTGTCTTGGTGTTTTATGTAATAGATACTCGTGACAATTACCATTATAAACAATTATATGCCGGTGGTGGATATTAAAAGTTAATCTTAAGAAATAGGTGAACCAGTTTTTGTTTGGAGATAGGAGAGGAGATTGCACGGGATTCATCTGACTACGCGGATTATATACATTAGATCAACATATGGTCAAGCAGGAGATGAGAGGAAGACAACATCCGCAAACCACTTGAAATCTTCACCGGACAACCAAATTATTTGTCCTAACTTTACGAATAACTCGGTCATAGTATAGCATTAGTTATGCCACGGAAGACATTTGGTCACAATTTCAATTTCCTAGTACAGCCTGGTTGAATCACAAGGTGCACAACAGCGTGATAATTTCTAAATGATCTGTGACTACTTCCATTCCTCCTGGGCAGGTTACCAATCGGCCACCTTGTATTTTACGTCGGTTGACAGGGCCAATGACTGACGATTTAATGATATCTTCAGGATAGTAGCCAATTGTAAAAGTCTATGCCTTTCTAATGGTTGAACATGTTTAATCCTGTTTGTCAAAGTCCCGCCCAATAACCTCATCGTCGCCCATTATTTAGTGCCATTAACTACGTGCAACAGAACACGATGGGTATTGTACTCATCAGTTTGGATTGCCATTACAGTTGTGAAACAACTTCATGTTTCGACTGAGCTGATCACTTCCATGTTCTCTACATAATCACGGAAAGCATCTGCAACTTGATTGATTTCCATTACACGTTTCCGATTTCTTTCATACCCTTCTTTTTCACTGATATAGTTCACTCCTTCCTCATACCAATCACGAGCTTGTTTGATGATCATATCAGCCAAGTTGTCTATTTGCAACAAATGTGCGTCGTTGCTGGCTTGTAGTGCGTTTGTTAACGATTCTTTATCGCCAAAAATCTGGAAATAAACGTGAAAACAAAACTGGGTTAGTTGTGTTACAGTACAACCGTTGAATAGTGTGCGCGCCTGTCTGGAAACGAGGGTTACTTTGTGCTAAGCATGCTCTGTTTGAGTTATGATGTTCCTCCTGTCGAAACATGACATAAGAATGAAAATTGTGAAGGTGACTTACTGATACCAAGTTGTCAGTTGATCTATGTGGTGAATCATAATACTTGGAACAAGCATTATAGTGCAGCTTAAAATATGAACATTGTTCGATAACTGTTTGTTTTTGTTGTTCGTGGACAAATTGACACTCAACGATTTTGTTCATGTTTTGCGCTCCTCAGGTGAACATAACTGGACTGAGCATCGGACCGACTATCTTCACTCTACGAATCGCAAACCGTATGAGTTTAGTCTGATTTGGAATGGTTGAGGCACATGTTACGACTACGATATGAGAAAAATTAGGGAAGTAGGATAATGGCAAGCCATTATACAAATATCGTACTTTCTCTAGCAGCTCGGTTGGTCATATGTAAGATGTGGATATCTTCATGCTGAGTGGTTCAGTGTAAACCGGCGTTTTATCCCTCAACTAAGGTTGTTTCTTCTATTTTTCATGGTTGTATGACAGTTAAGTCTTACCATATTACTATCAATGGTATTCGGTTGGATACTTTTTAATACTTTTGAATAGACAAGGTCCATTTCAGGAATAGTTTGTACTAATTAATATCATACAGAGATTGGGCTGTGAAGTGTTTTAAATGCTGCATTCATCACGTGACATTACACAGATTCAAGTGCACAACCAATAAAGCTTTGCATGGGATCAGATTACAGGACTCACACGTCTTCAGTGAATTTAAATGATTGCATGTTGTCGCGTGGTTTGTGAACTTAGAACGCCAACGATACATTTCGTCCCATGAACTGACGTATAATCACAATATGTGTCGTTTGGAGGTGTAGACTACATTGGACTAAAATAGTAGATACTTCTTTGTTAAACAGACAATCGCTTGAGACGAAAGATGGGTTCTGTACGACAACACAACGACCTGCATAGTGATTGCAATCTGACGATGCTGAAAGGTATGGAGGGGAAATTGCTATTCCACTCAAACAAACCATGGCGGTCGAACAACAGAATAGTCTACCATTCATTTGCAACCGGTGGACCAATTGCAGGAGCGTTATGTTTTCATGAAATTGAAACACTGCCTAAAAGTTGTTAACATACTAACAGATATTGCCTGACACGTATGACTGTATTCATTCACAAAAGTTACGAATTGTCTTGAAAAACGGAGTGAAGCAAACTGTGAAATAATGTCACATTATTCTTACTAAAAGTCTTTCGTTTCTTCCATCAGGTAAACCTATATTATTCGAAATAATGCATTCCAAAACGTGGTGGCTGTTATTAGGTTTTCTAATTTTTTTTTATTACCTAAAATCTTCGCTAAAGTTGAGATACGCGCCAACTGTTTAAGGCGCATGAGTTGTTCACAAGTTACTCACCGACGAGATTATTAGACTAGAAACTCAGAGCGGTTATAAAACTAGGCTGATTACGTATAGGTCTAACTCAGTGATTTTCAGTCTGTCAGACATTTTATAGGTCGCTTAGTGCGAGTACAAACAGTACTTGTTTTGTCCATTATCTAACACAAATTGACGACAGGTGATTAGAGTGATCCCAAAAATAAATTTAGACATATAATTCATCAGATCAATTTACTCATGCGTTTTGCTCTGGTAGTCGTCTCAAGCTAACTTTATGTGTATAAAAGCAGTAATATGTCAACCTTGAAATTCCGTGGATCCAGTACAGTGTGTTCCGCTCGTTTGATGTCTCTTGTTGATTTTTCCGTACTCCTCTCTACCTCGTCAGTTACATATGTCATTCTGGTTATGGTTGTTTGGCACTGAATAGGCAATTGCCACTATGAGATTTCCCACTGCTATGTTCAAATTTATGAAGGCAACCAAATGTTTGAACATTACAAGAAAATGTGATTAATATTTTTGCTGTGACAATAGTTGATGCCAGCTGAACTCATTCGTCTCGACAAATGCATACCATCCGGTTTCTGGACACTTCACGTGCATAAATTATGTTAAAAGTGGTTTGTAGGCTTATGTCTCAGTCAAAACCCCGCATAATCCTGTTGTGGCTCCTAACAGCAGTGTCGAACATCAAGATGTCAAAGATTCAAGGGTTATACTGAAATTAATTGTTGTACAGTATGGATATAATCTTTTTTAATTGATGAGGTCTCTTTCCTTTCCTGTATAGGATTTTCTCTTTTCCTTGTGGTTGTATTACATTTAAGCCTCATGTATTGATAACATTGGTGATGAGATTCGCCAAGCTTGGCCAGTCTGGCGGGGAACATGTCGTGAGTTATTCATTTCACCCAGTCGTGAAACTAAATGGTACCGTGAGGAAATTCATCAAGATTTTGGCAAGCTATGGTGAAAATAGCTAATGTGTTTTCCTTGTTTTGACTTCGTCACCAATCACCGTATTTGGCCTGGCATTTCTGTCTTCGTTTTACACAGGTTCCGCATTTTAACTTTCCATTTGGGTTCAGAGCTAGGGTCAGTTTGTTAGTCTTAATGAAGTGACATGTAGTTTTCAATGGTCAAGATTCACCAGAAGCACACGAATGGCTTCGTGGTTGTAACCTTTGCTTGTTTTAAATTTATAATATTATCTAGGATTTTGGGGCAGACTGAGTTCTGGTATGGTTTCTTTAAATTCTCTTAACATCCACACATCTACAGACTCCGCTGAGTCTGAGATAAACGGCACAACTAACGTGCAATTGAGATCATAGCTACAAGTTTGGTTGTCTTTTGTTACCGTCGCTAGCATATCTCCATCTGTCGCTGTAAGCCATGCCAGTGTTACCCGTTAGCTTTCTCATTCGAGCCAACGGCATCGACGATTTGTATACGCTCAAGTTTGCTCGCATCCGTTGGTTCGGGCGGTCTAACGCACTGCTGAGTCCATGCAGTCGGATGTTAACGGGCACCGATCACCACTGACTTTGAGTTTAGGGTACATCTAGGCCTCTTCGGCCGATCTTCTTCTAACCAGACTTTTTGGTTGAACATCATTCACAGTTTATCACAGTCTTCGCTTTCGGTTGAACTTTCCAGCCAACGCCTTCTGAAGTAAAACACTAGACTGGAGTTACGCTCCTTTTAGGGCCCGTCTATTATGTATATCTATGCGACGGCCGAGATTAGAACTGCGGCCAAGCTTTTATGAGGCAGTTGTGTTGACCGTTGCACCAACGATCGTGAGGCACGACCGAATTGTCAGATCTGAACGACCGACTACTTTCGTTTGTGAGTAATGCTCCGGGTGACTTGTCATCTGGGTAGTCGACATAACTATTGTCTGTTAACTCCAACCGAAAATCCCGCACTTCTGACGATATCCAACAAGAGCGAAAAACGAACCTAGTGCTTCTTCTCTAAAGAGGCTGGCTGGAAAGTCTGTCTGAATGAAAAGGTTGTGATCATACGTGAACGATGCTCAGCTTTAGCTTATCACCCCCCGGACTACTCGAAAGTAACCGAATTTTGGCACTATTCCATAGTGTCAGATATTCAGTTCGCCTGTCACATGACACTTGGGAAGCCTTTATGCCCACACACAACATACACATGAAGCGCTGAATTTATCATATATGCTCTGGTCAATCAGATCACGGGGTAAACTGAACTCACAGTTCTGACTAGTACAGCAGCATCCACCTGTGGATCATTTTCGAATTTATGGTACGTGGCATTCTCTAACCGCTGACCTGCATCTAATTGTGATAAAAGACAAAAGTAGCATGAATAGCTTACGTTGCACCAATTGTGGTTTCACTTACACCTCGTATCCAGTGTAAAGCCGACGAAACAAGATATGTAGGATGGTGAGGATAGATCATCATAGCATAGTCGGCGAAGGCTAGGTAGCCAGGTGGCAGATTAAGACGAAATATCTATCTTTAGGAAAAACGCCCAAAACTCTAGTGGTGAAGTTTAAGCTGAAAAGGCGGATAGTCATGAAGGGTGCTAGGCAACAGGAAACAGAAAGCGAGGCGTAAGCTGTAGAAGTTCATATATGGGAGTATATGTTTGTGCAATTTACATGAGACGATGCGGCCAAACAGACTTAAGTTTTAACTAAAAGACCGAAGATTTTCAGGATATATTCCAACACTAGAACCCATAGAAACCTTGTGAGCCACTACTAAACACATTTACGCATATGCTCCGTTATGTGCATCAAGGTATTTTCGTCACGTATTCCTTTTGGTTCAGACAATTTTATTCTAGGTTACTGATGAGTAGTCGGGGATTTGGTGTGTTTTAAGTTGAACATCATACACAATTAATCGCAGCTTTCGTATTCCCATAGACTTTCCAGTCGACCCCTTTCGGCTTCTTTTCGAAAGTTATCGACTAGAAATTCTATGGAAATACGAAAGCTACGATCAATTGTGGGTGATGTTCAACGTGAAATTGACCAAATCCCCGACTACCCATCAGTAATCTAAGATATCGCCTCGCAGACTTAATGAGATCGTAGGTTTCGACCTGTCTAGGAAGTCCTAATCGCGGGGTTAGCGATTGGAGTTAACAGACAGTAACTGTGTCTCCTCTTGATGTTATCGGGCAACCTGATCGTTACTCACAAACGAAAGTGGTTGATTTTTCACGTATTATAATTCGGTCGTGCCTAATGTGAGGTCAACGATGCAGTGGTAAACACGGTTGCCTCATGAACAGCGTGTCTGTGATTCAAGTCCCGGCTGCAGTGGCGATGATATGCACTACAGACTAGCTCTAATGAGAGCGAAACTCGAGTCTAGAGCTTCTGCTGTTCGGAATGGGCCGACTGGAAAGTCTATGGTGATGCGACAACTGCGGTCAATTGTGGGTGTTGTTCAACTTGAAGTTTCATTTTAAATGATTAATATCTACTAGCATGTAATATAAATTTCCCCAAGCATTATGACTGAATATCGTAAATGCTGAGTCCCCTTAGAGCTTACGGACACTAGGGTAGATTCAGTGTTGCCATAATTTACAAATGGGTCTAGTAGAATGAAAATGCAAGCATTCGATTGATGTGATTACGACTACTGAAGTACGTCGAATTTCAATCTTTATGTTACAAAGATGGCCCATGAATTTACAACCTATTGCAGCGACTTCATAGGTGAGTGTGGTTGGTTATGATATTCCTGACGACCATCCTTCAAAAACCGAAGTCGTTTTGAAGCCCAAATAATTGAAACATAATAAGGCTCATGGCTTGGACATTATTCCTCCAGTTCCGCTCGAGTATGATGGTGAAAGATTGCTGTGTGAACTGATCATACTCCTCAATTCCATATGGGAGACTGAAGAGTTATCTCGTGATTGAAGCTTGCTAAAAGTCATTACCACTTTCAAAACGGTGTCAGAACATCATGCAACACCCACAAAGGTATTGTTATTAGCCTTGCCTCTTTCGTACCCAAGTGATGACAGAGCTCATAATACGACGACGTGTAAAGTGGGCAGAGAACCAGGTTAATTGGAAACAGACAGGATTTCAGCCTAGGTACGGGGCGCATCGGTCATTCTTTCACTTTGCGACAAGAAATGGAACATTAGTGTTCTTCTTCTCAGCCAAAAGTTATGGCATTTTTTGGACCTGGGGCGTACTTTTGATTAAAGTGCCGGATACACTTTTAGGCCTTCTCCGTCGCAAACAGGATCCGGTGAAATATGGAAAATCATAGAAGTCGTTATACGCCTATTCCAAATGCAGAATGCGTATTCACGGGCGACGATCTCAAACACTTTTTACCTCAGGTGGAGGTTGACAGGTGTTTCTGATCTTCCCCTCACTTATCACTCACGCGATGGATCTTTTGGAAAGAGTACTCAAAGGTTCTGAGAATTTTAGATTGAAGCTTATATCAGGTAGCTAAGCTAACCGATATTAAGTATGCAAACCGTACTGCCAAGCTGGTTTCTACTGCAGAGAACATACCGAACTGATTAAGTCGTATGGCTAGTTTGTGTTATATGGCATCTTGCAATTTTAAAGTGCAAAGTATTGTATGATTGGCCGTTTGCAACTGTCGATCACTTTGTCTACCTGAGTAGTATTATATTCTTAACTTTTAATATTGCTGTCCATGAGTAAGACGGAAGTACGGAGCATAGTTGCTGATGCTCCTCGGTATCTGTGATATCGCAAAGACGTTCAAAGATAATACGTGCGCATGGTTAGTTTCTGTACTATGGACTAGTCGGGTGGACGATGCATCCAGACTCTCGGTTGTTTTTTGCATACTTGGGAAACCCCTTAGATTGCGATCGGTAACCGAAATAATAAAAATGCTTATTCTATGCTAATCGAGGCTTGCACTCAAAATTCTAGCAGGGTTTCTATCTTTCAGTGCGTCGGCCGATACAGGTGGTGCTGGTTGAAAAAGTCGAGATATGGCTACTTGGTGACATGATTACAGATTGTAAAGTATTCGACCGTTTTGTTTAGTTAAGTTGGAGGACTTTGTCTGCCACGATTAGAAGGTAATGATCATCCACATCACTCTCGGACCTGACGTACATCGGAAACAGTGACAAGTGTACGTTAGTGACACTGCTGATTTTTTTCGCTTTCTTGCTGATTTTCCACTGTGATACTTCTCTGTTTAGGTATTTTGTACATTCCTGTTCATTAATTTCCAAACTGTCGGACTACTGTCAAGAGTGATTGCAGTCCGATCCATTGTACCCTTGATACGATCCAGTACTAGTTATATATGTATATGTCTTGTACTTGTGCAAAATCTTCTATGATCCCTCTACGATCAATGTATGAATACTAGCAAGATAAAACCACCGTATTACAATTCTACTTATCTGGTCCATAGAAAGTGAAATGCATAAAGCGATCAGCCAAACGTTTAATAACAACTCGTACATTGATTCCTGCACAATAAAATGGATACACGTATCAATACTATTGATTTACGTTTTATCCTCTGATGTATCTGAATAGCCAAGGCATCCAAATGCCCTCACATCATTGAATAGCATGTCGGCTGTCGTCTAACTTTGTTTGTTTAGACACATGAACCATTTCAAAATTCTGAATGGTAACAAATAAACCACACTATATTGACTGAACTTGACTTGATCCGCAAATGCTGATTTCCTGATCGAACCTTCATTCTATATATATATATATATGACTTACTGATAACAAGTCGTCCGAAGCAACCACGTCACTATCCGTTCGAAGGAATCTATCCAGGACGGAGGGAGAAATATCTGTGAGCCTCTCGTTGAACTGTGATTGTTGTTCCCGGCATTCTGCAAAGTGTTCCTAATAAGTATTAAATAAATCCACGTGACAAGATGTGTGTAGACGGGTGGATGAAATATATCCGGACAACCATCCAGAAAAACAATTTTGGTAACCATTTAGTGGGATATAAAACGATCACTCGTGTCAATAAATTTCAACACTAGCGCTGATAGGGTTTGTTTCGATCTGTATGGATACACCAGCCGATCATATGAACCACTGGGTGGGTTAAAGCTTTAATGCGTAATGATCTTTAGTTAGTAGTTATTAATTATGTGAATTGGTGAAGTAGTTAAATTAACTTTGAAAGGTATTCACTGAACCTCATAGCGACTGACAGTATACAGTCACTCATGATGAACTATTGATAAACAGTCTGGGATTTTGTTTATTGTCTGTATGTATGAATGCAAAAATCTGTAACCAAAAGTGAGCGATGTTCATCTTTTAACAGCCAAACTCTTCGATTAATTCTCGGTAGTCAAAATGTGGTCCAACAGGTTCTAAGCAAACAGGATTGTTGGTTCAATCCCCAATTAGTACTGTTACATAAAAATTGAGGACAGTCAAGTAATCATTGATATGCAGTAAGAAAGAAATATGGTGATAATGAGTTATTTGCATTCTAATTTAACAGTGCATATAACAGTATCTGTTATGTTGTAGTTTAGGACTCGAAACAAACGGAAACGATCAGTTCGAAAGAGACCAGATCTGACGACGCGATCTACTTCCCGTTTTAATTATTCGTCGTTCAGCGAACAAGAACTCACAGCTAAACGTTAATCAGACTGAATAGGTGAACATTGCCGGAAGTGGCTTAGTTTTGGGACAATAGAAAGCATCAACCTACCTATCTTGATCCACTGCTTGATTGTAATCGAGAAATGGAGGTGAAAAATGACTTTTTGTAGCATCTGGTGGTTCCTGATTACCGTGCTGAGAAGGATCAAGTAGCTTATCCTGTTCATGAATGAGGTAGTCGCAAGCTGATTACGCCACCTGGATCCGTGCGTTCAAAAACAAGTTGTTTCGACGTCACAGTCGTCAGAACCATGCACGTACATTTAACCTGCTCTTAACTATCAAATAAGATCAACACTGATTACTTGATGCTTGTTATTTCTGCGTCTATGATAATAACACAGTCGTATTTGACTTTTATACCATCACCTTATCTGCTGTTAACGTGTTTGATCAGTATCTCCCTAAATGTACCAGCCAAATATAAGAGTTTATCGAAAATGGTTCTTCCTCCTACAACTTTATTTATTGATCTATAAAAAGAGTTTCAACCTTTCGGAACATACAAAATTCAGTGACACCAACGACTGACAGGTCTTGACTACGCGGTTGGCAACTGGAGTTAAAAAATCTCCTATCATATCTTCCATCAACTATTATTGACGAACAGCTGTTGCTAGACGTGCCTATACGTTTATTAAACCATACCGAATGACTACAAGAAATGCAGATCTATATCCTGGAAAGCATACAACGCTAACATTCCTGTTAAAAGAAAAATAGTACAGATGTAAGTTGTTATCAGCCTCACTGGAACCTTAATCTTGACAATACGGGTTGTTCCAGTAGAGTTTTGTCCTTAGACAAATTCCTCTTGTTGTACTTCTGGTTTAATTGATGTCGGATGTGGGGACACTAGGATAAGTCGCCCGACTCAATCTAGCTTTACTTTTTTGTCTGCTCATCTGCAGGTGTAACACCCGTTTATTGTTTACATCTTATCTCTCTGTTAAGGTTTTGTTGAAGTGTACAGAAGCAGAAAATGGACATCATTTATGCAGCATTGGTGACAAGGTAAGCACACTGAGTGTCGCTGTCATGTAGACAAGTCGGTCTTTTCTACCAGTTGTTTCCTTGGACATGCACTCTCAAGAGCAATCGCCATGACTTACAAAATCATTTGACGTAAGCAGGTTTGGTCCTTCTGTTTATCGTCACTTCTTTCATTCGCTCAGTTTTGATAACACCACCTGCATCATTACAATCTCCATTTCCCAATAATTTGTCCAATCGGGTTCAGCTTGGTGATGATCTATGGAACTGGGCGAAAGTTCAATCAATTACAGGTAAAATACAAACGCGACGGCGGGGGATTGGCAAAGCCAGTCATCAATCAGCTACTACATCGAGTTTGTCTGTAAGAGGAGGTGCTTAAAACAATGTTTTTCTACCCAAAGTGTGTTTTCGAATAAGTTGAGAGTGTTTAGTGTCCCATGAACCATTGATCCGTCGTTTTTGACACAATAATCAAGTACGCGGAATCTGTTGTTAATTTGTATTCCTCAGCCCTGTTTAAGTGAGCGATGCTTCATGTGACTACTGGTTCAATACGATCGTGATTTGATGTAGGCTGTGTAGTATGATAATTATTTACTGAAGTTACCACGATTGTCGAACTGAGTGACAAGTCAACCAAAAGCGGACCGTATCAGTCCGATGTTCTATCTGTGGTTACACATCAATCACCCTTTTTCCTGGAAGTCGCAATTTTATTTCTACTGGGGGAAAGGAATTGGTTGTATATTGTTGTACTGAAAATCTAGTCGATTCACCATCTATCCCAATTCCGGCACAATAGACAATCTAGCAACGGACCAATGCAAAATCGTTGTAAGACACAGCATCAAGATTGTACGAACAATTTCAATGTTATATCTTTCTGACAAGTAGTTTGGCAGATTTGATAATTTAGAAGAGACCCAACTGCGAAAAATCTGGACTTCGTTGTTCACCATGTTCCTTATCCTGTATCGCACCAATCAGCTTAAAGCTTGTGACATTGTGTGATGGATTAATAGGTCGGAGGTGCGAGTATTCTAACACTCGACGGAATACCTCAACACTAGGGGAGGTAAGTCCAAAAATCCACAGCGAGCGGATCGGGGACAGCGTGGGCGACCGAACGAGCAATCGCTGAACGAAATTGGACCAACGGACGAAGAATGGCAGGCGGAAAACCCCCCGATAGAAGGCGCCGATCACACACAGAAACCGGGCAGATGTGCCCACGACGTGTGAGTGGAAACCGGGGGTGTTGGGGACTGGAATTGTGATTCAAAATTGCGAGCGCGCGTATGGCATGGTAACTAGCGCGTTGGACAATAAAGATTGTGCTTTATTGGACGCATTTTCGCCACACTGGTGCCGCGTCCTGAACACAACGCAATGAAGTTGCCACGGCCAAACGAATTTGCGGATGGAGACGTGGAAGAATGGCTGTCGGAATTTGAGGCGATTGCGGCATGCAATGGATTGAGAAACGAAACACAACTTTTGACGGCATTAGGAACACCGCTCACCGGACGGACAAAAGCTGTCTACGACTTGAACAAACAAACAAAGGCCGCAACATCGTATCAAGAAACACGGACCGCACTGATTCAAGAGTTTATAACGGAACAATATTGACAACGGACATTGGATCGGTTTTATGGTGCCGGATTTTGCGACACTCAAGACCTTCTGGTTTACGACAGTTAACGTTGGGCATGCCGGAGGCAGGTGAGAAAACGAAGAATAGATTGATGAGGGGGCTGTTTATCCAGAAGTTACCGCCAGAGTTGCAGGATAGTGTTCGGATGGCCGAGTCTTATGGGATCACGGACATCGAACGGCTTGTCGGAATTGCACAGCGCCAATCCGCGCGGACGCATGTTGGACGGCTGTAAGTCAGGGAGCTCGAAGAGAAGGTGGAGCAGCTGACGAAGGCAATGGGAGGTTTGAAGACGAATGTGAAACTAAGAAAAGGACAAGTTAGTCGAGCACGTGAACACCCTCGTGGTAATTATTGTTTTGTTTGTAATGAGGTGAGACACTTTGCTCGCCAGTGTCCTAACAGACATCTTCATCCTTGTTTTTCGGTGGTAACGGGTTATCATGGGGGCGTTCCACGGGCGGAAGTTTTGAGTGAGGGAGAGTAAAAGAGTGCGATAGTAGGTACGGGAGTGGCTGCGTCGATTACAGGTAGAGTGCCAGGATTGCTCCTTAGGTCCAGTAATTTGCATGTAGTTACGGCCGGAGGGACGGTGGTAAGGGCGCTAGGGAATCGGAACGTTGAGATCCAGACAGATGGTATCAGGTTACGCCAGGCAACGTTGGTGATCGACAATATAATAGGGACGATAATAGGTGCCGATCTGCCATGTCGATTGAAAGCAAGCGTAGACCTGGAGAGAAACGAGTTGCGTGTTAATGACGACGTCATGAAGTTGCATCGCGAAGAGGATCAACCCCGAATGGACAGCGTCTCGGTGAAATGTCTGCCTTAGTGTCCGATCCCAGCTATTAAGCAGTGTGCTAGTGAGTTTGCTGACTTGTTTACTAACGCGGATGACCAATACGGATTCTGTACATGGATGAAACACTCGATAGACCTACAGCCGGGTGAAGAGTGCAGACTATTATACCGGTGGATACCATTCAAGTTCATTCCGGAAGTGGAGAGGTAATTAAAAGAGATGTTGGAGAAAGGAATAATTCAAAGGACAACCAGCCCATTTTTGTCACCAGACGTGTTGGCCAGGAAGACGGATGGAACTTACCGATTTTGTGTTGACTTCAGAGAGCTGATCCGAGTGACGATCACAGATGCCTTCCAGATGCCTCAGATGGAGGAGATTTTTGCACACCTGCACAAAGCTAGAGTAATACCCCTCATTGATTTGCGTTCCGGTTACTGGCAATTACCAATGGAACGGAAGGACGGAGAAAAGACCGCGATTTGTACGAACGGACAGCAGTACGAGTTCCTTAGTATACCGTTTGGTCTATGCAATGCTCCAGCGACCTTCAGACGTCTCTTGTTTCGCATTATGGAAGGTCAGGATGGAGTAATCGTATACGGAGATGACATTGTTGTATTATCCAAGACAGTGTCGAGATACGTGGACAGACTTCGAGCGGTGTTGCGACGAGTCGATGCAACCGGCCTGAAACTGAGTAGTAAGAAGTGCCAAATAGGCCGCGGTTCAATCGTCTGTTTGGGTCACACGGTTGGTAATGGAAAAATCCAACCACTACCACAGAAGGTGGCAGCCATCAAAAACTTCCCGACACCAAAGTCGAAGCAGAAACTGAGGTTTTTCCTCGGAAGGGTCGGTTACGATTCCAAATTTACGCCGGGGTTCTCTCAGAAAGCATATCCACTATTCCAGCTGCTGAAGAAAGACAGGGGATTCTTTTGGACTGAGAACTTTGAGGTGGCGTTCAACGAACTCAAACAGGAGGCTACCAGTATGCGACGGTGCCTGACAATCCTAAAACCAAATGAACCCTTCACGGTATCAGTTGATGCATGTGATATCGGAATCGGGGCACTTCCTTCACAACCATCGGGAACAATCGAGTATGCCAGCCGAGTACTGACGGAAGCAGAGAGAAAATATTCCACCACGGAGAAAAAATGTCTAGCTATCGTCTGGGCGCTTGAGAAATGGAGGACCTACCTAATAGCAACCACCTTTCATGTCGAGACCGACCACGAACCCCTGATCTGGCTGAAGACAGCGAAGGATCCACGTGGACGACTGGTAAGCTGGGCATTTCGACTACAGGAGTTCAACTTTATTATCGGACATGTCAACAGCACGAACAATGATGTACCTGATGCACTGTCGCAACCGATACAGGAAAGTGAACTGCCGACTGAAGCCATACCCGTGAACGCAGTATTGGTTGCCGATAAAAAAAATCTTGGCCAATCAGCAGCATGACCTTCAATTACTGGAAATATGTGAACATGTACTGACAGGAACCAAACCCGAGAGGTTGACTTCAGGACTGAACGAACTGCTACAGATCTGGGACCGGCTACACTTGCAGAACGGCCAGCTCGTCGTCGATCTGGAGGTACAGAGGGAGATTCGACCTCGAAGACTGTCATTCATTCCATTGAACCGCAGAGAAGGTGTGATTCGGCTGGCACACACAGGTATTCACATGGGACAAGAATGCGTGTTCGAACTACTGCGACGGAGGGTATTTTGGGTCACGATACGGAAGGATGTAACTGATTAAATTCGAGTCTGCTCCCATTGCCAACAGAACCGAGAGACAATGAGGACAACTTCGCCGATGCAATCGATCGTAACGGAAGAGGCCGCGCACCCCTGGGGTATAGACATTTTTGGTCCGCTCGCAACAAGTTCGAATTGAAATCGCTACATAATTGTTATGATTGACCACTTCACACGATGGGTGGAAGCCATTCCCACGGCAGATCAGACGAGCGGAACGGTTGCAAATGCTTTTATGAACAACGTCCTGGCTCGCTTTGGAATACCGTACAGAGTTATCACGGACCAGGGTACGTGTTTTAAGGGGCGGCAATTTCAGGAGATGCTGAGGAATTGGGGAATTCTGCGCCTGAGAACATCGTCGTGCCATCCACGAAAGAACAGACTGACGGAGCGGTTCAGTCGCACAATGGAGGAATGGCTGAATAGTAAAGGCAATAACTGGGAAGAGGGACTACCGGATGTTTTGTTTTGATATCGCACGACGAAACATGTAACAACCGAGAGTTCCCCATTTGAGGTAACACACGGGAGGGAGCCAAAGATACTGTTGAATTTCTGCGTGTCCAGAGACAGACAGGGACAATTATTGTCGCAAGAAAGACAACACTTGGAACACCGTGCGCTTGAAAGGACAACAGAAAGACAGCGTCGAACTAAGGAAAGATATGGCGTGAGGCACAACACATAAATGGTGCCCGTTCAGGATCGTAGACCAGGTAAAAGTGAGAGATTACAGTCGACCAGAAACATCCGGCTCAGGCGCAGGAAAATTTAGAATGCGGTGGAATGGCCACTTACCGTCACGAACTACAGGAACACGAGCTTCTAAATCAACCGAGGTTCTCGCGGGCGATAGATCAGTGCGGTGCACTTGGCATCCTGGCACAATCGTAGCAAGTTCCTTAAAGGAGGGGCAAGTGTGGTGGATTATCAGGCCGGAGGTGCGAGTAGACCAGCGCTCGGCGGAATACCCCAACGCTGACGGGAGGTATGTCCAAAAGTCCACGGCGAGCGGATGAGACATCGCTCGACTGGATCGAACCAACGGGCGAGATATGGCAATCACAATAGGATGGACGACCCAATCAGAGGTGCGATCATCCCAACATTCATAGGGATATGCTAACACGGTCGTGGAATACGGTCAAAGCCCATAGGGGATAGATGGCGGACAACACGAGCGACTGGATGAGACATTGCTCAACGAAATCGGACCAACAGACGAAGATTGGCAGGCAGAAAACCCCCGGTTAGAAGTCGCCGATCACACACATAAACCGGGCAGAGGTGCTCACGACGTGTGAGCGGAAACCGGGTGTTGTGGACTGGAATTGGTAGCTGGTAAACGCTTGCCTGTCCGTAGCATGGTAACCAGCGCGTTGGAAAATAAATATTGTGGTATATTGGACACATTTTCGCTAGAATTTTATGTGTCATTGCATCAGCCAATGACATCCTCCGATTCCTATAATTCTGATACACGTCTGTAAATCCGGGTTCTTGTCTGTGAAAAATAACCGTCAACTGCAACCATTCCGAGGTCTTCTCCTCATTACTTACACGGGAGGTTTCAATTTAAGTACAGTTCCCAGGGCTATTCAGTGTCCTTAATATCAGGTGTTACCGTTTAGATATGTGATACTGGTAGATTCTCGATAGCAGAAAAGCTCGCGTTCAGTGTTTGTTGAAGTAAGTTAACTAGAGGATTTAACTGTGTGCAAAAAATATCCAAATCTATGAACGGTGTTCAGACTGTGATCAAATATACTGGTGTGAAATGGACTTCAGTCAACACAAGCCAACGCGATCATAGTTATGCTTTTTAGAGGAGCATTTTAATAATATCCACCTGCTTACGCTTTGTCTTATATTTCCGTTACACATTTAACGTCTGCTAATATGATTAACCTTCCTCCTAAGTCGTCTTATGCCAACGAACCTGTGCTAAATATAATCAGAATATTTGTGGCTCCGTAACTTTCCAGCACTCTTGATTGTGTTGGACAGATACATACTGCGCACCAGTTTGTATTCGAAAAGGACATCTTCCGAATTGGTCGCTAACGTTTGTGTTATGCATCCACTGCATTGTTGTGGGATTTCACAGACCGGCAATTGAACTTTACACCTAACTTGTTGGTAATCATGTTTATAATTCTTATACCGCTCGGATTTTCTGTCAACAGTGATATTCGATTTAGGTACAAACCTCTAACCGGTTATAACACAGCTAACGGATGACTGAAAATAGATAGGGGCAATAGAAGGTTTATCTTTACTTTTGTTATAAAAACAGCATTTTGTTTTTTTCTGACTTATTTGAATGGCACTAATAACTGCAGCTACAATCGAGCCTCTTCTTTTAGACAACAATATGCTGTGATTCTTGTCGCTCCACGTTTTTAGACACTGTTTATCTTCCCGGCTCAGAGGTTGCTACTGAACACTTGGTCGGTTTTGTTGCCCAGATATTTCTTTCATTCACATATTAATCATCCAGTCTCGGTCGGCCGTACTCCAAGGGTCATGACGTTCACGCCTGTTGGTCATAATCCTTTGAGTTTATACTAGATACGTTGCATATGAGATGGAGTTTGGGTTTCAACCTTCTCTGCTTTTCCTTATTGATTTTAAAATTTTTGATTCGTTGAATACAATTGCACTATTTCTTTAGTCATTTGCCGATAGCATATCGAATCCGTGTTACATGACGATGGACCGTTTCGTAAATGATAAGTCTCCATATAAGCACGTTTAGAATCGGTGACTAATATTTGCTAATCACGAGTAATCAACGACAGTCCTTTCTCTTACCAAGATGGCTGGAGTATATATGCAAGTAATCGATATTCATAGCAAAATTTAAGCATATCTGTCGTTTGTATGGATGAATACAAAATGATGCTGCGCCAGCCTATCATATTATTGATTTGATATTACGATTTCAAGCATCGGCTGACATCTATTACTGTGACAGGTTAAAGTGAATCTAAAGGCACGCAATTATATGTGTGTGTGAGCACTGCAAAAATTGTCAACAAGCGGTTAGCTCAGACTGTCTGCACAATGAACAAGTCAACCTCCATTCACGATGGCGCCTGTTGGAATTAAAATGACAAGCTGCTAGAGTCTCGGGACAACGTGTCCGCTGTCAGTGCAGTTCTTTGAAAATCACTCACTCAGCTCGGGTACTTCGAGACCCAAACTTAAGAACGGACGATAGGCAATCATAGGCAATTAACTTTGCACCCGTTAGTTTTATGTCAGCGTTAACATATACGTACCTATATATACCTGTGTGCGTCTTTGAATTCTACATAAACCTAAGAACGGGTTACCTTTACAAAAGAGACAATTATACCAGGGTCAAATGAGGAGAGTGGACTTGAGTGAACAACCGTTAAAAAGTTTCGTAGCTCGGGGTATAAATGTTGTCCGTCGACCCTCCAATCGAGCTTACAACCTATTCTCTCATGTTGGCAATGAAGGTCAACTACTTACGATTGCCAAAATACAAAAAGCGTAAACATAGCCCGATGTTTCTGGTTTGGTATTCATGCACTCACTAGTTAGTGAGACTTCTGTGTGTACGGATTGCGATACTTTTTACGCAACTGTCAACTAAACGTTAGCAAATCGTTGCACCAGAATATCAAGCCTTATTTAACCGTGCTTGAAGTGAGGGATTTTAGACAAAGCAATCCGCCAAGGGTTGCTTAGTACAAAACAATGTATTCAACCAACCGGAAACAAACTTACTTCGACTTTCTCCAGAAACGTATCAATCATATCCTTCATGTTCCTGTTAAACTCATTTATAACTTCGTCGAGTTGCTCCACTAATGTCATTTCAATATGCATGAGATCGTATCGTAATTTCTGGACCCGTTCGATATAATCTTTTATCGTGTACTCCATCATTATTGTATCCGTATTGTTTTCCAGCTCTTTAGCTGTCTGAAAAATGTGGAAGGAAAGCAGAAGTACATAATCTAACGGTAACAGTGATAAAACTGCTGAAATTATTTCATGTGTATCAAGTGAATTAACACTACTAGCTCGTTCCACTTCTGTGCTACAATCCGACAAAAATATTCCATGGTCATAACAAATACAGTTGGGTCACCTAGTATATGCCTTTCCGTATTCGTCTGGACCTACCAAAAAGGTGCCGTTGTTTTATGGGACAATATTTTATTTAACTGTAATTTGACTGAAACCGATTGGTATTCCCTAATTTCAAAGTAGCTGACAAGCAAGTATTAATTTTGATAACGTCTACTTCGGACACAGAAGCTTTGTGAGACCATATGAACCGGTTAAAAATTCTGTAGTATTTACGGCATACAAAACTAAATGGTGCCGAATGTACTGGTTCACATGTCATGTCCACAGAAAGTGAAATGAAGACTACTCTAGAATGATGGATTACAGCAGAATGAAGGCATTGGAATAACGAGACAGAACCGAGGATGACACAACTAGCCAGACGGAATTAACAGTCAAGTGATTTTAAAAGAGATGCTCGAAGGGGCTGCACTCTGGTGTCTGTCCCAAAGTCACTCTTTGCAGTCATCGATATTCATCCTTCCGTTTGATCCAAGACCTGTTGCTGTTTGTTAGAATTCCTCAGGCCATCGATTCAGTTCATACTATATTTGACCTATGCAATCACGTGGCTTCAACTTCGAGCACGATTGTCTGGGCATCTTCCACATCAATTTTATGAAGTTTTTGTATGTGAGTAGCTTATCTGATTCGAGTAAACTGGTGGGTTATAAGTGTTAGACGTTATTTTGTTGTTACAAGGTGTTTGGGAACTGGTCAGTTCATCCGTTGAACTTTATCCGAGGTCAGTTGCTGATACTCTTCCAAAAAAGTCCGTAATAATTGGTCATCTTTAAACAAAATGTTTCAAGTGCAGCTGCTTGAGGTCACTGATGAGGATATGTAGTTCTGTGGACACGTTTGATATCGTGGACTAGGAAAACTAGCGGCACTAAAATTTACTGATTGATTTTTGTAACACGGTTTTTTTTACGGCAGACAGCTTTTGGCACATCGACAAAATGTCTGGAGTTTTGGCAAAGATAATCTGAAATGTGTTTTGTGTTCCGTGCAATCGAATGTTTCATTTAATGTGACCATAGTAAACTATTGAGGAACTCAAATATTGCTTCGCCGGCAAGCGTTTGTGAATATATTTACGTGGAATGCGACTACAACATGATGTAGATATTTTTGTAAGTGATAGAGATATGGCGAAAACCGCAAAACACCTCGACAATGAATTAGAGGAGACAAACGGGAGATAATGTGCATGTTAGCAGACCACACAAGCATTGCTCAACCAAGTGAATAAGTGATATGAAATGATGAGATATTTCAAACGTCTCACATATTACGAGTTTTCTGCTTATGGCAATAACGTCAATTACATGAGGTGACTTTGTCATTCAGCTGTTCAAACCAATCTCCAAATATTTAATAGAGAGGAGTTGAGGCAGAGGTTCAGTTATACACACGAATGGATAGACATGCATTATAAGTTTCTCATACTGAATCCTCTTCACACACGAAAACAATATAATATTTGAATGATATATATTGGACATCGCTTTCAATCGATAGTAGCTTCGCAACTTTACCATGAATATTTCAGCCTTCCCTTTTCTAAAAGAAGCATTAAACTGGGGTTTTGCTCCTACCGGGACTCGTCTGTAAAGTACGTTTTTGACAACCAAAGTCGCCAACTACTTAACGGTAATCGTAATATGGTTAGATATGGTTTCTTGGTTTTGAAAACACCAAAGAATACATTCTCAAATATGACACTGTACACTCTCACGCTTCGTGTTCCGATTCCATACAATTGGGAGGGTTGAAAAAAACTCCTTGGGAGTGGTTAATGATAAACCTGTTTTACTGAATTTCAACAGTGTAAGTTCTTCAAAAATAACCGATCTCTCAACGGGGAATGACGGAGCAGTGGAAGAAAAAAGCTCTGTAGTAGCTGGGAAGGAATTGTTTGCTATTCTGTCGAAGGAACTATCCAGCTCTTTGACAGCTATAACAGGAATCGTTACAATAGACGTATGTCTAATCAGCTAGAAAACAACCACTTAGTGTATCAGTCAAATATCCTGTCTTCTCGTACTACTTTTGAAAGTCTCCAACTGGAACCACGTTTCTGAAGTGTTTTGTTAATCAGAAGTAATGTACACTTTTAGGTATCATGGTAGATATGGACTGCGATTGCAATTTGAATAATTAATAACCACTGTGATTTTACTAGTGTTTAGGGAGTATTACAGCATTCGATCTTCCGCGTTTATAAAAACCTTACATGAAAACTGTGAGCCTCTTTATAACACCCCAATGGTTACCAGGTACGCTATTCATACAGACATGTGGACTTGAACGTTCTTCCTATTAATGGTTGTCTTAAAAAATTGGTTCGGTGTCGTTGACAATGAACCTATTACACATTTCGAGCTATCCCCTTATTCTGGACGCTATTGGACATTATAAGCATGTAATGAACAGCAGTAACGTGACTTCTCTAAAGATCCTGGACACAGTTTTGATTTTTTACTTTCGTTTTGTACACGTGATTTTACGTGTACCTGCTGTAGGAAGCCTGATACGAGTTCACTGCCAATGATTACACGTACTGTATACTTGCTCCCCTCCTAACGTCTCGACTGCTATTCTGTTCTACAGGGTCGATTAGTTTGTACCTTTATGAGCATTGTTTAACTTACCCGAAATGTCTACGTACTTTTCGCTTGGCACGTGTGAGCTGGAGCCCACCTCACATTATTTCCTTTTCTCCTCTTTGTTGCTCTCATTGATTGCAGACTGTTTAGCATATTTCCAAACATGGCTGGAAATATATGGCCTGTTTCTAAATCCTACCGCGTGCTTTCAATTCGATGCCTGTTGAGACTATAGTTCGATGGATGTTCAATAAAGGTGTTTGAAACTGTTAGTGGACGGACGTAGAGATCATACTCACTTGTCCGTTAAAAGCAAGCATCCCTAATCGGTTGCTTTAAGTGTGTAGATCTGATAAAAATTTCCAATTACAATACCTGATGGTCCTCCAACTTTATACAGTTGACTGGAATTGCAACCTAAAGAAAGACTTCCGTTATGTTCAACATTTCGACAAACTCATTTTGTGTTTTCTTGTAAAATAAGCAGCAATAAACTAAATTCTACCCATCACACTTGCAATTATTGGGGCTAACTTCTGGCTAGTCTTTAACAATCCAATATACCATTAAAACAGGGACTTAACATTTTGTTCTGGAAAATGGCAGTTACATCCGATTGATTATTTGCGCATTTCTGAGCACTACATACAATGAATAACTGTCTCAGTCATATGAAGTGTACTTGTACTGACAGAATCAAGTTGGTTATGGTAACTGAATGGAACATCGTATGAGAACAACACGATTTCAGGCCACTCGTGTATAATAGACATAAATATGACGGTGAATGATACAAATGTACAGACCAGGTAAGCATGGAAATTAGGAAGTTTTGAACAACGAAAACTTTGTTCTTAAAATCATTCTATCCGATCACACTTATTCTCGTTTGTTATAATCTGTTTGAAAATTATCCTGGTGCCCTTGCAGAAATGGGTTGTGATTTATAATATAGTGAGGAGATAATTAGGCGAACAATCAAACAGTCAACGAACGAAACACTTACTTAAATCCGAATTAGACATTGTTGAGAAAGAAACAAACAAAATAAGACGCACAAAACATTCATAAAACTTCATTCGATATACAGTTTAGATTTAGAAACTATGATAAATGAAAAAAGTTGAAAAAATTAAAAAACGCTGAGACGAACACAAAATCATAATTCAGAGACTGCATTTACTTTAATTGTGGTATCTTACTGACAGTAAGATATGTAGAGTTATAGTAGAAACTTGTAGTGGCATACGAAACATAGCACGAACGACAAGGTCATACAGTGATCAGATAACTATTTTCAGTTTAATTGTGGTATTTAGACTAGAATTTGGTGGAGCTACGAGTGCTTCGGTATCAGAAATGCGTATTTACGTCAAACTTGTTTCATACCTTCGAGTTAACACTTACCCCTACTGTAAACGCATATCGTTATTTAGACATAAATTCTCCTTCGAATATTTCGTTATAATAAGACTTCGGTGCTCAAGAATAGATAACTTAAAACTTAATGTTCATCAACAAAATTGGCGTTTTATTTTGAATAAGCGAGCTAAAACATCGTACAATTCATTCTTCAATGAAAATCTGACATGTAGGCATTATATATATATATATATATATATATATATAATAGCCAGATAAACCAAAGTGAATTTACTCTTAGAATCGATCGGGCATTCAACTTAACTTTCATACAATAAACAAAAAGGAGAGGTTTTGTTTCTAATCATTTTTGCATAAGGTAATGGGAATTCAAACTGAATTATTCTGAATAAGGTGAAAATTCACAGGTACGTAGCGTCGAACTTAATGGTTTAGCTACAAAACTCTAGGATGAACACAGTTTGTAGCAGTAAGGGTCATCAGAAATAATACCTCTGGATGAAATGAACTGCCGAGCTCGAGTTTAGTTGATCATAGCACAGCTTGCATTTGTTGCAACGATGTATTTAACGCTTAATTCCGAAACTTAACCGCATTGACCCGAAAGGCTTGAGAATTTATTAACTAGGGTGTATTATGATATTTCTGTAAGAATTTATTTTATGTTGAATAATTGTGACCGGTGAAAGATAGGTTCTTTCGTGAGGCAAGATCCACCAAACAGACTATACGCACGATAACGATTTGATTGATCTGACCAACCAATAACAACCGACGACGACCAACGAAACTCAAATCTGATCGCAAGTAGATCATCATAGTTTTGTTCCAGTTTGTTACGTAATGTTGAACTGATCCACCTTTTGTTTTATTACACCAAGAGAATACGAGTGATTCTTAATCTGTATTCTTTTTAATCTTGATGGTTTTTTCACTGGGCTGACTATTCCAAGGAATATGAGATGGTCCTCGGAATCAACAGTCTTAAATGATGCAAGACCTGATACAGTCTTGTAAACGTTTATGCAGTACTGATGGCTAGTGTAAGCCCTGAAGACAAAAGTTGGTCATCAAGCAAATCCCACGACCGCTAAATTCCGTCATCTTGCGGTTTTATACGATATGGTGTATTAGACAGTCGAATAAACAGCTTACCGCCTATATTGATTTCCAAGTGGTTATAGGAAACTCACAGTTATGGATTGTTTGCTATTATACTCTGGTTCGACGTGGACCTTTTTTGTTACCGTTTGTGGCTAGTTTGCCTTGGATGTCTATTCTCATAGAAGCGAAACAAGTGGAAAGAACAAGCGACCGGTATATAGTGAGCTTAAACCTAGTTTATTTTACTTGGCAAGAAAACGACGGGAACATTTCAAGAGCTCCTGAAGTCAGAAATTTGGATACAGTTTGAACTGGAACGGGAACCACCTTTACCGCCCACCCAGTGTCAGTGGAAGCCTAATTTATTTGTTAGCAGAAGTGATAAATTCTACGGTGTATTCACAAAAACATGTCGTCTCAGTCGGTTTCTCTGTGTTGTAGAGGAAGTCCATATCGCACAGCAAGATTTAGGTACCCGGCTTCAAGTGGGATATCCTTGTGTTTCCTGTTTTCTGGTTAAACTATCAAATTAAAAACTACACAAAAATGTGTGCTTACTTTTGTGTGCTTGGCATCATTGAAAACTTGTACTGTTTACCTTTTGTTATTTTAAAATCTGACCAAATGTGCTAGCTACTGATGAGTAATACAGATGACACAGAATTTAGCGTCGAACCACGAAAATGGAAAAAACTTGCCAACGACGTTTGGTTTATAGACAATCCACAATGTTTTCAGCTGATAATATTATGAGAATTATCTAATATAACCATGTAAGAAAGTAAAAAGCATGTTTACCTCTTGTTGATAAACTTTGAATTCTTCTATTTTCTGTCTTCCTTCTCGTTCACTTGTTTGCTTGGTTTTGTCCACACAAAACCAAAAGTCATTCAATTCCACCTGGAGTTTTGTAAGTTCTTCCAAACCTAACTGAAACACTGCCTTGCACTCCTTGGTAAATGCTGCAGAAAACGTATAATCACTGGTTTATCAGGGTCATAGTTTTGAGCTTGTATAAAACAGATCAGACTAAGTATCAGAGTTCTGAATATAAAAAATGTTGATCGAAGTTAGAAAACGGAAATTAGCTTTAGACTCATCCACAGTTACAATTTCTCACGACACCATTATGATCCAACATCTTTTAAATATGCCGCCGTTTCGACTACTAATTAGAGCATTTTTCCTACATGGATGATGTAATCAGCTAGGCTATCTCATCGAGTTCATCTCATTCAGATACCAGTGAAACGAATTTACTAGAAGAATACAGTTCAGCTATTGTCAGTCTGTTTACTTTTGCTTCTTTTAGTTTTTTTAAGCTGGACGGCTCTTGTGATATATCACAACTTGTGATCAGTTGAATAAAAAACTGAGTTTGTGTAGGAAATTATATCAAAGAGAAAATGTTCATCCCAACTCCACATTCCACACGTTTGTACTCTTCTATTTAGATTTCTTATGAACGGTCGGTGAAACTACGATTGAAATCAACATTCTTAATGTAACAAGTTGAAGCAGATGAATAGAGAAAATATTAGTCCGTACTACTGATCACCATCATCATAACAGCCATGAGCCTGACCAAAAGGTACTGTGGCTCGGGCCGCCGCTCACTTCAACAGTGACGTGGAATATCCTAGAAGAAAACGTTACTAAGAAGGTTGAGAATTAATAAAAGAAGACTACCGGAAGAACTAGAAATGGTATGGATACAGGTACGCCATTGACTGCGACACATCGCCATCTCGGATAGCGTCTCTAATCAGCGGTTTGGGTGATCACGAGGACCCCATCCAGGCAGGCGACACCTACTTACTTTGCTCAGTAGAGCAGTCAAGGTCTTCATATTTCGTGACCACGTTGTTGTTTGACCACCACGCGGTTTTACCCGACTGTTGGTGGCCTCAGCATATAGTGCCCGGTACGGTAAACGATCAGCTGGCATACGGAGAACATGACCCAACCATCTCAAGCTGTGCAACGTAATTAGTTGACCAATTGATCGCGCATCCCGAGCATTCCGGAATACGCGCCGGCGAACGGCCACATTGCTCACGCGATCAGTCCACTTCATATGGGCCAATTGGAGTCAACGATGGTCAAACACAGCAAGTTTGTTGATATCAACGATATTGACGATATTGACGATATATATTGGCGATATTGTTGATATTGACGGGATTACTTTACTGTATGAACCAGAGCACCAAGCTCCGAGTACAGAATGATCATACTCATTCTCCAGTATTCTCTCCTTCTCTTGTGCCATGGAGTTAAAATAATTCGGGGGATAGTTTACTCGGAAGCAATTTTTCCGGCAAGGAGTGTTGGGATCCGTCTACGCTATTTTTCAGCACTCCGGCTACATTACTGACAAGTAGTGTGGTTGTTCTGTTAATTTAGACAAGACCTATTTGTAGAACATTTGGACTTCCGCTGCATTCGGAATCAACGACAATGACACTAAGCATCCAAACAGCATGTGTTCTATCAGCCAAATCAGTAATTCATGTCGCAGTCACCCTCCCATCCCACTACATCATATAAAGTTCACCAAATGATCGGAGAACTAGACCGCCCCGCTGGGATTTCTCAAGTATTTGGCGTTGGAATCCATCAACCAGTCGGCAACCAAACTATGTTGCTAACAGGCTTGGCGTGATAAAGACAAATGAGGTCTGAATGACAAGTAACTAGATCTCAAACCTCAACTGTGTGTGTACAACATCAGTTGTTTAATACTAGCCTATTTTGGTTGTGTTCGTCATACGGACACTGACAGAATGCTCCGTACCATCCGACTGTTTCCGTTACTTCATCTCAAAAGGTCAGTTATCGCACCCTGTCGATGTTTTTGACGATCACATCACGATTGCTTCACCCACGTTTTGTGAATTCTACAAAAATTCATTCAAATGTTCGGACCTCTGCGATTGAACACGTTTATCCAAAACTCGTGAGGTTATTTAATGGACAGTCATTAACTGTCCAAACTCCAAGTTGTTTGAATTAATCAAAAAAGCAGTAGTTACTCTTCCTGCAACAATCTGGTCTTTCGCCGATGTCTTCCTTATCCTCACTCTGTTTCGTAGGATTATATCAGCCAACTTTGTGGACTTATCAGAAACAGGTAGTTTTCTGAACGCCTCTGATTGTTTACGGATGATTCTGCTGATAGATTCGAAATACACTTCATTTGAAAAGGATATGTTTCAATGCTATGCGCAAATTCCGGAACTTGCAGAAATTCTCGACCCTCATGGTCGTTCACATACAGTGTTTCGAAAATCAAGTCACTATCCAATCCTTGTACAAATGCTTGACGATGAATTGTGAGCATTTGTTGAATTTCGGCTTGACGTATTTCTGTCTCTTTCTCGGCCGCTTCTTGAGCAACTAGTTCATCAATTTTCAGTTGGTATTTTTCATACGCCTTAGCTTTCTAAATAAGTTGCACATCGGTTGTTTTTGGGAAAAATCTCTTGGATTTACCAGACTGTCATCCGTACGCTTATAATCCACGTAGACCAAATTTGGTAGGTATGCACACAGTGCCAATGAGAATTCTTCCTCGTCACATAGTGGATTTCCGCGAATACAGAGCGATTGAAGTTGAGGAAATATCCTTAAATAAATAATCTGGCAAGGTTAACAAATTCTCATCATACATTGGATAAATCCAACAGCTTGTTGAAACCTATCGAAAATACTTGCAATCTCCTTAACTTGTCCATATTTTCAAGTTTGCTGATGCGATTGTTGTATAAACTGAGATCCTCCAGGTTAATTAAACTATCCAAGCCACTAATTTCTTCAATGTTGTTGAATGATAAATCTTTTGAACAAGTGGTAATCATCCATGGTTGCTTCATGTTACTTACCAAGCCATTTGAGTTGAACCAAGTGATTCAACCCCTCAATTTGTTCTATTATATTATTGTCCAGCTGTAATTTGACAAGGTTTTTGAATCTCCACAAATTATCAATCTTGAGAATATCTGCGGGAGAAATGTTACCAAACTAGAAAAAGTAACTTTGATAATCTAATCGCAGACTCAGAACATTCTCCATCATAACACCTTCTTTTTTCGCAATTGTACCAGCTTCTCCTTTTGGTCCTTGTTCATAGATGGCTGTTTCTAGCATGACACGATCGACCACAGACGGTTCGACTGTGTCATACAGTCTGCTCATTTTTAAGTTTCAAAGTTGCAACCGGACAAATATCTGCAGGAAACTGGAAGATTTTATTATGTAATTCAAATAGGTCATATTATAATATCAGGTAAAAGATGTAGGTTAATAACATCGTCAATCCGGAATTCATTGTATTAAAAGTTGTACATTATTCGAAGCTGACTGAATCTTTCACAGTCTTACAGTTCTTCGTAGCCAGTACATTTACACTCACAATCAAGGCTTGAAAACTACTGTTTGGATGACTGTTCCAGATTGGTTACTCAAAAGAGTTATCAGAATCAGTTAATTTATCAGTCGGACCCCAACAGTCATGAACTGATAGAACTTTCCGGCACACTTTTCAGTTGAAGTTCGAATGTTATCGCACCAAACTTTTAGAAAATATGAGTTAATAATTTTATTTTGCGCTCAGCAGTTCTTGTCAAAAAGTACTCACGAAATTTTGCGTGCATATGGAAATTATAATCGAAGTGAATTTTCATGAATGTGTGGCAATCAGAAACGTTTATTGCATCCAGAGAGTCATCGCATACATCATATCCAACAGTTTGAATTTTGTTGATTTGTTCGGCCGTTCAAAGTAGCCCTGAAGAACCTGTGATTCATTCGGTGAATTTCTTGCGAATCAGTTTGCTCGTGAGATTGAGGTGATACATGATAAACAATTTTCACCTCAATCGATTAATCATTCTGACTTCAAACAGGACTCTATCGAACAAAAAAAGTATTCAGTCGTCATTCCTTGCAATCGTCCCACCTCAAGGTTATGAGTGACGGAGATCTTTGGTACGAACGTGCTCTATAGTCATTAGTTTGCCAGTTATCGTCTTCGTTCACTTCTACGAAGATATCACTTGCCTCGCATCCGAAGCCATTACAGTGAAACATCAGCAGCGAATGTTCCGTGACGGATAGGCAGTAGGCGTGCTTAACACAAGGGTCTTCAAAACAAAAGTGTACACACTCAACTAAGTTTTTCTAGGAAACAGTAGCATACTAACCATTAGTGTTATCCATCCTGGTATGCTTGACTGTGTGTGAATCTTGATGAACAGACACTTGGAGATGGTTAATTTCCTTCACTCCAAATGGCAGTGTTTCGCAGTAGTACAGCAATGTTGGTCTCATGGTCACCAAGTGCACATCTTTCAACCTCAAGTTAGATGCTGTTCTTTAATCTGAGATTTAAAGGCTTTATACAAGGTTGTACAAATCAAGAACAACGTTGGAAATGTAGTTTCAGGCAGTTTCCTCATCGAATATCAATCACAATTCATTTGTATTAGATATCCTGCATTATTCTTTTCAATTTTGTCAGTCAAATTGCAGTGTATGAAGGAGTATAAGAATAATTGACGTACCAAAAATACTGAAACTTTTAATGGCAGGCGAAAGCCGAAACTTTTAAATAATTGCAAATGTTGAAATTTGCCCGAGAAATTTTTGACTCATTTTGCTTTGTATGTCAAAAAGATTCTAACGTAGTAGATGGTGGAATCATTTTTTAAATCCTGCACGCTTATATAATGTAAAGTAAAAATCACGAAAGTGACAGCACAGTCATGTGTAGGTTTTGGCAATTTGCATACAATTATAAGTTGTTTCGACGCATACAGGAGACGGTTTATCAAGAATTTCTGGCTTTAACTATGTTTACATGGATGTGGTTTTACATCGTTTGTTTGTAGAAATGATTAATCCGCTCAAGTGCTATTGCACTAAAACTCATGGCGTTCATCTCTAAGGTGAGAGCAGTTTTGTTCTAATGACGAGAGACTAAGCAGCTCGAGTTCAGTTACATACATCAATAGTAGACAACTATAGAATAAAACCTCGGTTACGAGTTAGTGATGGCTGAATAAGTTTCTACACTGAGGCACAATTAGTATCCTAAGGGAAAACACTCGCAGTTGTGATGAGATGAATGGTTCGTTGTACTATGATTGTTAGGTGAGTAGCATCTATGTAGCCCAGGCAAAGGAAACGAAAAGGGCGCTATGTTGTTTGAGAGAAAATGTGACCGACACATTTTCTTGGTCTGATTTTGTGATCTGCTTTAAACCAACAGCGCTGGATTATCGATTTTTCTGATACTCAATATGATAAATTTGTTGTGTCGTAGTTTGTCTAAGTAGATGGCAAAACTACCCGAACATGTACTAAAGCACATGTACAGTATTTCAATGTCTAAAAATCCCGGTAGTGTTTTCTAATTTATCATTATGTCTGCTTACATGGATGAATTCGGGCCTCAGACCATATGAACCTAAATGCATTAATTCACTTATTTTTCCTCGTCGTATGAGTAGTCGGTGCGTAGACTTTGTAAAATGATGGTTGGCAAGGTCAACGTTCCTTTACGACAAATTTCCGCAGTTATCTGTGGCGACAGTGATATTGGCCTTGAGATCAGGATTCGCTTTAGAGAACTAAGCCAGACTGCATTGGTCGAAAGTACTTTTATTGTGTGTGCTGCTACATTAAACCCACGCAACATCACAGATTATTGTGAGCCGCAAAATTCTGTTTTCATAATATTATGTTTATCTGAAACTTGGGTCTGTGTTTGTATGTAATGTTTGTATCCGTTACAGTGAGGAGGCTGTTTTCATAAAAATATTTACAACACGCCTTGAGTTCAAATAAATAGTAGACAGCCCGGACAGTCCAGATTTTGAAGTGTTTATTATGACGTATCAACATTGTTCGTGATGTATCCATCCATGAAATAACAAAAGGTTTGTGGTACACATGGCAAGGTATTTAGGATTACCTATGTACCAGAAATGATATGGCGTTCGTGTTATTCTTCGGTTCAGTTTGATTGTGCTGTACCCCGAACTCAAGGTCCCATTATAAATTGATACCTTTAAGTCAAACTGATTTAGACGAGTAGTGAATCGTCTAAAATTATCGACCACCCAACATCATCATCATCCTCATAGACAGCAATACACCAGTGGTTCTCACTGAAGCTTAACTGCCACACAACCATGAAAAAAACCTCGTATAGGAAGAGGAAAGAAAAAAGAAAGAGAGGGGCATAACTACTAAAAGTGGTTTCGTCTATATTCAGACATTCAGCACCAAGGTGCCTACACAGTTAAAACAAACAACCGTTACAAGTGAAAGTAAGGCGTCATCATCATAACAGTTTCCTTAAGGCTTTCACCGCTCTGCGTCATTAAGTTTACTTCCTTTACAGACAACTCTGCCAAACAACGACAACATTCACGCCACTCAGTGTGAATATTTGCCTTCTAATCTAACGTCTTCAGCTGCCGACTGTGTGAGTCACGAGATCCCCAGTTGTGCAGTTTCTGCAAAACGACGTTCAAATTGTACAAGGCTTCACACTTAAGCATAACTTATATTATGAAAAGCACAAAAATGACAACGGTTATTTGGGTTATTAGAAATAGACAGCTGAAGCTGTTGACTTTCGAATGTCATAAAATTGTATTAATGCTACCCTCTTCACTTACCAATGATTACGTTAGAGTTCCGAATGTAATATGTACCATTTTTATTAGGAACCTTCATATTTGCTTAAACTGACACGTACCCCAAGACGTTTGACTCACACCGTTCACTTGCCTACCGATCCGTTGCATTACTAGTTCCTCTTATTGTTCGCCCGCCCGCACGTCGTTTTCGCGAATCGGTAATATATCACTTCGTTTAGATTGAACGTCACCCACAATTGATCGCAGCTGTCGCATTCTCATAGACTTTCCGGTTGCCTCATGAATGCGTGGCCGGAGTTCTAGTTTCGGCAGTGGCAAGAATATGCACTAATGACGAGCTCAAATGAGAGCGAAACTCGAGTCTTGTGCTTCTGCTGTTCGGAAGGAGCCGACTAAAAAGTTCGCGGTAATGCAACAACTGCGGCCAATTGTTGGTGATGTTCAACCTATATGAAAACGAAACTCCCCTACTACTCATCAGTAACTTGCCATTTGTTTACTGAATGCATTATTCTCGACCGGTTATTTGGGTTCGCTCGATACTACGTGCTGGACAGTAAGGCACGCCAGCCTAGTGCAGACAATCCGAGTCCGACACTAATATAACGTGCTCTCTATCGCTGACTCAGAACCGAGAACAAGGATAGGTGCGGCAACAGCGTTTATTGGAAAAAATGAGGCGAGTTCCCTTAGGCCACAAAGACTAAATTTATAAGTCCAACGGAGAACAAATCACTTTACAGAAGGGGGTTGGGGGCATTAGAAGGTGTACTCGTGAGAACAGTCCACATAATGTACAGGCGTTCAGTCGCGCAACTGCAGTCTAATTGAGCTTAATGGACTGAGTGAGATGAAACATCAATTAACTCGAAGTCGGATCAATCAATCGATATGACGTGATTCACCTTGTTGCTTCGTTAGGAGATGCGCCTCCTGACAGATACATAGCTTCTAAGGGCGTTCATATAACATTATTTTTTGTGTCCTCTTATCTGGTGTAAAACTAAATTAATAGCTAGTAACTCGACATCAACTAGTGTTATACAATACATACATCTACTTACGCATGAACCATTTCACTATTAGACAAGATCTCACAGTTTGCCATTTTTTATTTTGCAACTGAGATGCTTGTATGTACACCAGTTGCTTCGTGAAACACTTGTGAACAAGGGTTCACTAAACTAACTGACGCTCTTGAATCAGCCAATTAATGATACAGCCAATTAATGATACCTTTTGTTTCTCTTCAGGTTAGTTACAGTGTGCTTTCACTGCATTTAACTGCTAACAAATATATATAATTTATTACGCACCTGTAAAGCTTATCTTATTACTGGAGTAGTAATTTTGCAGAAGTTTGGTTTGAAATATTGTTGTCATTCTAAAGTCATTTAGTGATTAATGTTGATCAATACAAGCTATCTGAAGTCATCTTTAAGTTTAATCCAGTTTATTCACATCATACCTCCAATAATACATGAAATATCCAGTTTTCAATACCTTTTGATTTATCAATATATCCACAAAGTATAACCGTAAGAACATTTGACTCCTTTTCATATTGGTGTTTTATGGATGTTTGTTAACAATTTTCTTCGGCTTTTAATGTGAAGTTGACTTATTTGAATGAATGATCACACGAAGAATTAAACAAACAAACATCAAGGACGCAAATGAAAATGTTGCTTTTCTACAAACGTAATTAGAGGTGTTGGAAAGTTGCAGATATATTGATTATGAGCGCTGAGACCGACGCTTAGAGAATTTACCAATTTTAAACAATTTTAAACAACCTTAATCTCACCATCATCGTCACAACGACCTTCAGCCTAATTGGAAGACGCTATGGTTAGAACCGTCGCTGATCTAAACAGTAACGTGGAAAAGTTACTGGAAAGGTTGGGGAATAATCAAAGAGGACTTAACGGGAGCACTGGATGTGAAGTGAATAGAGGTACACCACTGACTGCGACACACTGTCAGATAATGACATTATCACGACCTGTGAAAGCTTTGTTGTGTAAGGTTGCAGATGTTGTCTATCTGGTTGGAGGAATTTGTGATCATTCACACCACTAGTTGGAAACACTCTCCGACATATCCACTTGTTGCAGTCAATGGTAAGCCTGTATCGACAAGCATGTGGACTCACACTTCTTTTTGAACCCCAGACAGTTTTTGTATCCCCACTATTATCTTCCTTCTGTACTTTCTTTTCCATATATTTGTATCCATATACTAATCAGTTACCCTTGAACTATTATCAACACCAAGTGTAACCCAAACCAATGTATTTAAAGGTGCGCTTCAAAACTGAAAATGCAGATATTAATGAAAAAGGTGCTCAGTCCAAACTTCCGTCAACAATTTCAGCCATATTCAATTGTGGTAACAAACGATCGTGTTGCTGCTCTAAGGATTCCCTCTGCAACCGTGTTTTCCCTTGTGTCTGCTATACATGATTGCTTCTCTGTATGCTTACCACAGAGAGTCTAATATAAGATTAGGTCCACTTTTCTCAGTCACGCACCAAAAACTTTTCACTTCCTGACGACTGACCTATCACTCCACTATTCAACGTGGTCCTGATTGTGTTTTTTCGATTGTTGTTTATGGTTATAGTTGTCGCTTGACACACTTTCAAGTGCCGCCGGGTGGGCTAAAGCCCATCTCTCGTTTTTTGCCTTTTCTCCCCTTGGTTGCTGTCATTGATCGCAGACCAGGCTAGGGTTAACTACTTGTTATATTTCCAGACATCGTAGCTGTCGCTGCGATCAATTGTGGGTGATGTTCAATCTATATGAAAATCAAAACACCCTACTACTTACCAGTAACCGGATATTTATTTGACGCCACGGATTTCGTGAGTTGCTAAGAGCAACAGATACTTTTGATATGCTTGTCATTAATTTGTCAACAATGGATAAAGCTCCCAAGATAGTGTTACCCAATTAGATGGAACACTTTGAAGTTTCAGGTGCTTGCAGTAAAAAAAAGTAGGTGTAGGAGTGCATCAGTACTTTAAAATTCAAGGCATAAACTGTATTTCATGCAACTCAGCCCAAACATGCAACTTGTTCAAACAGGTGTGCATATTTTCGGCGTGGTAGCCAAACAGAAA
>LUCH01001943.1:73676-111854 GCA_013368495.1 Paragonimus heterotremus | reverse complement strand
TCTTTTCGAAAGGGGCCGACTGGAAAGTATATGGGAATGCGACAGCTGCGATCAATTGTGAGTGATGTTCAATTTGAAATGAATGTTTTGTCAATTCTAACCAAGATTCGGCATTCCCTATAAGTTACTTCCTCTTTTGTCACTCCCACTTGCGTAGGCAAACGTCCGCGCATGCAAACTTCCGGCCTCGTCTATCGCCAGACACTCGTTGGCCGCCGGTTACCGGATTAATCCCGAATCAACATTCACGGTTATATTTTTCCACGCTAATCCACGTTACTAGCGTTTCGCTGAGGCGGTCGCGATTAGTCGTCCCAAGCCAGTATTTTGTGTACAGAAAAAATTATATGTAAGCCTTAGACTGCCATGGACCTAATAGTTCTGCGTTGTTGTTCTCCACCTAATGTGCTATTTTATTTGTTCATTCCCACCCTGATAGTGTCACATATATGTTCCTGGTTATTGTTATTTGGTACTGAAGAGGCAATAAACAATGCTAGCATCTACCAATGTCCGTTTTCTTACTGCTTTGTACAAATATATGAAGGGAATCAACTTTTTCGAACTAATTTAAGTCATCAGTTTTGATAAAAATGAAATGAAATTCGTTTATTCCTACCAGCAGACCGGTGTTTCCTCTCTTTTATTACAAAATACAGTAACTATCGTTGTTTCTTGGTAATTGCGTACATGGCTTGCCAAATTTTTAAAATAACTTCAGTAATCTAAATTCTTCTGCTGATGTCCACAGCACGTAGACACCGGCCACTAACCCATCACATGCTCCCACGGGGTACTTCTAAAATCCATACAAGGTTGCCCTACAAACTGAACTACCGCAGGAATAGTCAAATAAGACCGCAAAACATCTGATGGAACTTTGTTGTGTGCTGAGAACTTTCAACAACTCAAATGGTGTGAGTGACTCCGAGAACAAACCGTTTTGAAAAGCTACAGAAATGAAGATGGGTAATTCAACAAAACGTTGGTCACTCAACTAGTTGAAGGTTAGTAGAGAGGACCCAAGAAGGTGGGTCAAACTGTGTTGGAAATCTGGTGGTCATGACCGCTTTTTAAAGATGGCTGGACAAAAAAGTTTCCAACAGACTACTAGATGTAGGAAAAGCTAATCCGCTTGTACACCAATATATACTCTACAAATGTTAGTAGCTATCGTGGAAACGTTCGTTGTGATTACACGGAAATGGCTTAACATGCTGTTATTGTTAATGCCTCATACAGAGAACTTTGACATTGTGACAGAGCCCACTGTGTTATGGATTCGTTCCTAGACGATATGTATATTGGGTCTGAACCCAAATGCGCATAAGCACTATAAAAAATGAGGGAAACTTAACATGCCTAAAAACCTGTGCGAAATCTGCATAATATAATATATCGTTCTTTTATGTTCCCTGTCATTTTTGAAGTAAGCCATTAAGAATAACCTAAATCGTAAATGAAACAACAGTGCGGTAAGTTGGGAACTTCAGTACTTTATATATAAGTTTTGGATCATTCTACAAGTCACACCGTAGGTCGGCAAGTGAAATCTCTTGATCACTGCAGTGGCGTTGGGATGAGTGGCGGTTTCATTTCCGACGTTTCGGTTTTCCCAGGCAACCTTTATCGAAGCTGTTTTTATACAAATTATTTCGCAAGATTTATTAGTCGGAAACTAATGACGTGTGGCCATGCTGCGCAATGCTCAGAAGTTGTCTATCAGCCAGTCGTCTAGAGCAAAAATCATCCTTCACGCACATGTGTGCATGTTGTTACGATTTAGAGAGTAGAGTCGATTGAAATGGTTTGTCTGATATAAACCCTGCGGATTTTTGAGGTTTATTTTCTATCACGCTGTCATAAGTATTTGGGTGTTTGGTTGGGATTATTCGAAAGAGTGAGCAGTTGATACTGTTACTGAAACTGGCATAGGCTGGGTGTGTGTTAATTGTAGAGGTTTCTGCCTGCATCCGCTTGAGGTAAGTTTTGAACAGTTGTGTGACCCGGAAGCCTCCGCAATCTAATTAACAAATTTCAGCTAGTACACGGTCGAATCGTGTACGAATTTAACGCGTCTGTTGGAGAAAAACCAGTTTCGCGACTCTCGATGTCAGTTGTCTGTACGTCTGCCTAATATATCCTGACAGGTACTGTAAGCAGATTGTTTCATTAACGTTTGCTATAAGCATGCAGGTGGATTAAGTTTTTCGTCTTCATCAGTTGACAGTGCAAAGTGCTGTCAAGGTCACGGGATGTACGGACTTGATAGTCCGTTTGTGCCTTCTTAATCGCTTTACCAGTTCGATAAGGTATTGCAACCGAAGCGGTTGAAGTTTACTTATCTTCGTAGTTGATGGTCACAAGCGCTCTTATGTTTTAATGTTGCAATCAGACGTAAGAAGTTCTGTTTAAGTTTGAGATTATTATTACAGACATCTGCTTTCACCGTGTAGTGATAAGATAGTCGCACGTCTGACGCCGTGCAGATGTGATAAGTCACAGTCCCAATGTCGGTGGGAGTTTACTGGTTTAGGCATGAGGCAAATAGTAGACAAATGTTTTGTTCAAGGACAGTGGTCAACAAGGTTTTCTCCTGTAACCGTGACCAAAGTTCTGGTCCGACTTCGGCAAAATTAAGCACTACTGACGAGGTCTAACAATAGCGAAATTCGACTGTGTTGTTTTTGAGCGTTCTCGACATGTTCAAAATACCACAAACATATCTGTGGGCGGTTTTAAGATATCCGCACCGACTTTAGTACGAATGAAATCAAACAGCTTGGGCGTCGTGTTTAACATGTTATTGGTGAACACAACTAATGGAGGTCAATCGATGGGGTTGAAGTGCGCAGTAATACAACTTGTTCGTGATGTTGTATCATTCTTTATATACCAATACCTGTGAATGGCTGAAAAGACTAGACGGCGTGTTCACTTTTTTGACGTGATGCATAGAATGATTGGCAACTAAAGTTGCGACTGATGCATTCAATATCGCACCCTCTGTATGGCCACACAAGTCGTCACTGGATGTAAAATATGTTATGACCAACAGTGAGTTGACACCAGTAGTTATTTCGTGAACATTTGAAGTCGTTCTTCTTCCCAGACTGTTGTCATTGCCTGCGACAGATGAAGTGTCGGAATACTAGAGAACAAGAGGCTAGTATAAGACATAACTGACAACTCTTTAACCTCCAAACATACGGAAGGCTAATTGCTTACAAATTCGAAGGAATCGTCCATATTACCCGTTATTACGTTTTGATATGGTTTTAAATTAGTGCTGATATGTTTAGTAGGTTTGTAATTTGCACCGGTGACGTGATCCACGATAGGTCAAATAAGTATACCAGTTTTGTGTATATTTAGTAACTCGTGAGGTCGTCTGGGATTGTGTGACTGCGGAACCAACTTATATCACAAACAGCTACCAAGATTATCCCTCAAGCCATCGAAGCGTAACATTACTCGAAACCGGATTCTGTAGTTTTGTCTCAGTCTTGTTGTGAAGTTCAGATTTTGCGTTCTGAAGAACTTTATTTCCATAACATATGTGACCTTTTGTAGCTAGAATGGTCTTGGTTCAGCGTACTTAGCGCCAAGTTTCATGTCTTGGTAAACTGAGAGTGCCAGGCCTTCTCTTCACGATAATGTTACTTACTGCCAACCCGATTTCATCTCTTTCAGCGGGAAGAATTGCCAGTGCACGCTCCAGAGTTGAAACAACATCGTGTAGCCGCAATCGTTTTGTACATATGTCGGAAATCAGTTTTCGTTGAAACTGGTGTAATTCATTATAAGTCAGGAACCTGTTAGACATATTCTGAACCAGTGTGTTTAGCCTGACAAAATCGAAAATTATGCATTGTCCAGGAACATTATTCTGTGGCGACTTCTAACTGCATCCCCTAGTCGAGCTAACGTGTTCATCGATTTTGGCAAGTGTGACCGGTGGCAGGATATCTGCGTTCAACGCTCACTCAGATGTCTATCAGTGCGTCCGGAAATAATCACATACCGAGAGAGTCATCCAAGATACTCGTGCAAATTTGGATTGACTTCAGTGTTGGACTATATGACTAGATTCGCTGTATTAGAAATGCACGCGTTACTGACCTTGGAACCAACTTAATAGTCACCACATTAGTGTACACTAGACAGTTTTGGTTAGGATGTTCCAATCCGTGGATAAGTGATGTATTGTTAGCAATAAGTGTTCGTCTGTAATATAATCCGGACAAACCACATTGAAACGCTTTCTTTTTGTAGGTTCTACTATGGGGTGATTGTCAATTACAACGTAACCTGATCTGATAAAGATAATGAACCGTAAAGATTTGTGTATCCAGTTAACTTGATTACAGGCTTGCATAAGTTTGCTATGTCGTATATAATCAAAAACAAAAAAAGTCCAGATTATTAAAAATTGGGAACAATCACATTTTTGACGAATTCTTATGAACATGTCGAAATACCATTTAAGACAGTTAAACATCTGGCGGTAAACATTAATAAGTGCAATCGCTGACGAACAATAGCTTCTAAGAGGCTAACGTGTTGACAGGATATATTGGCTCAACCTTGGAAAATCAAGGTTAAAATCTATCACGTAATCTACCACAATTATTTGTTCTTAAATGTTTTAGTAATGGTACTTATCTAACTTTACCAAACAGCATTCAACAAGTGAACACATCAAATGTTACCAAAGGTTAACCTTTCCAAACCAGGAAAATCATGGCGCTCGTATACATGGCGATCATATCGGTACACATTTTCTTACCTCTGGTATGTATAAAACAACTGACCTTATCCACTACTATGGTACATGTTGATTCTATCATAATCATGATCTGAGGGAGAATGCCCATTCAGAGACCGTTGTGATCATATTCGAAGCACAATATGACAATATAAGTCTGTTAATCAGAAAGCTTGTTACGACTGCACATATGTTATCACAATAATCATCTCAAGTTATCTATGAAGTTTTGCTGCATGAATTGCGAGCTTAATTGATGAGACCACGTAAACAACTCTAACCTGTGCCACTGGATCAACCGGAACCAGAAAACGTGTGTACGTACACCCGTTATGAAAATGAGCGTTTCAAAAAAGACTTTGACATTTGGGCATGGTAACAATAAAGCAACTTCTCTTACGGAACGGTGCCCTTGGGGGTATACCAGTCGCGTAACACTCACTGAAACACATTCCAGCATGAGTTATTTTATGTTCAGAGGTACTCAGATATATGGTTATAGTGCTTTGTATTGAGAATACAAATTGTACGACGTCAAGGGTTATATTCGCACACAAAAAACCTGGTAATGTTTGAAAAATTAATGCATTTTCCAAGTCGGTCAGTGTATAATTCAACTTTGATGAATGCACCTGAAATTATAAGAACTCACCGTTAAAGATACTATAAAACTTTCACCTGGACTTGCTGTTTTTGGCGCTGATACAGATGTGATTTTCAAAGGGTATCCAACAGAAAGATGTTTCTCGCAGACACCCTGATAAATAATATTATAGAAAGTTTTGCTACAAGTGTCTTCATATAATGCCATTTTGAGAAAATTATGACCTTCACAAGTAACGGCAATCATTATTGAAAAAACTCGATTCAAAATAATAACAATGTGATATATTTTTCAAACGTACAATAAGGCATTTACACCTCATTTAGGTTTCCACGCTGTGCAAAATTGGCAGACGTACCTAAACTACGAAACCAGTCGGCTGTTACTGTACTTACTTTTAATAAAATGTCACCTAATTAATGCACATTAATTGTTAGTGTTTTTGGAACAACATAACAGTTCGCTTACAACCACCGGCAGTTCACTCTGCATCCTATCGACCTGTTCACATTTCTGAACTACCCTCAGCCTTTAGAATCCTACTCGGTATTTTGTGTTATTTGTTACTCGATGAATGTTGACTTCGGAAAAACTTCATTCTAGATATATACTCTATTTTTACACCTACTATTTTTTGATAGTAGGACTTCTGTCAACTCATACTGATATTTCGAACACCAGTTCAAAGTATGATGATATTAGCACGAATGTTGGACGATCTTGAACAATCCAAATGAGATCATGATTACACTACCACGCTTTCCACGGTGAATTGGGTAACAATCGTGAATCCCAAAAAGTGTGTCATATTAGTGATGCAGTAAATTCGTAACATACATACAGCACGGATATTTTGCTCCTTGTAAATTGTACGCCAATTTTACTCGCCAGCATTTTCAATTCTTATCACTTTCACACGATAAGGATAGCCGAAAAATCAACATCAATATAAAAGTCCGTAAAATGTTCTAGTCTTCGAATCACTGACAAGATATGATTGTTAATTTATGTACTTCTTCGATACAGCAACACACTGAGAGTGATATGAATTTTCTCATACAGCCACCCACTAACTACATTGCATTTCGGTCCATCGTTTCAGAGTCCATATAACGCTAATGAAGTTGATATCAACAACAGCCTCATATCATACACTACGCCATCTCAATATAAACTCAACTTTAGTGGAAAGACATCAACAAACCACAACTAGCTTAAGGTAATCACCTCAGTCTGCACATCTCTTGCAAAGGGCGAAGCACAGGATAGGCGGCCCTGTTGAAACAGTTAACCTGCGAACCACTGGGTAGACATTTTACGGAATGGATATAGCCTTTGCATGGCATTAACCAGTCGATTAGCTCACCCCATGTTTTTATGTAGCTCACTCAGAATGAAGCTGTAAGCTACAATCGAGTAGGAAAGTTTTGGTAATGAATCATGAGTTCTGGTCGGTATGAGACATTTGCGTATTCATCAGCTCTCTTTATTCCGATCGTTTATAGTAATATTTTCCTGCTTTGTTAACCAGATCGTTCCTCAAGAGCCACTGGCTGACGTGTATCCATTCATTTTACTCAATATCCGATGCATTACCATTCGCCTACCAAGTTAACATGTCGATAACATGCGGAGCCACTCGTGCCACGCATACAGCTGATTGAGCACAAAAATGTGTATCAACAAACTTGACGGTAGCCAACTGTCACACGCCCGGTCATTTATCAACCTGCTTCGTTAAAACCTTTAGGAAACTGGCCATATAGTTATAGACTGTTATCTGGAAGAAAGGTGGATGGGGTTGCCTCTTTACTGACACATTTCGATGAATAACGCCATTAAGAAGCGGGTGAAGTTCACGGGGAACGCATACTTGACACGTGGCAACATTTATAAGATCGATCAAACGCTTCCAGTGATTTTCAACCACTTGACATGCGTCACTTATCCTAAGGCACAAAAACAAGTTTTCAGATTTTTGCTATCGAAACTCGCTTGAAGTATGTGGAAAGTATAACGGTTGTTGCAACGTAGGTGGTCGTAACGACCGGTGAACCTCAACCACAAAGTATACCATGAGGGCAATATCCCCTGAAACTGGAATGTAATAATTCAGTCTCAAGAATGACCGTTTGCTTACAGCGGAGTTTGGTCAATAAGCAAGAAGTGTTCATACAAACGTGAGTTTGAAAATTAACAGTTCATTAGAGGTCTGAAGCAAGCTGATTTTCAGTAAGCTTTCTGCAACTGCTGACGGGGTCTGCGTTTGTCCGTGGGCCCCATTGAATCTGAGCTGTAATATCTACAAGCAGCACAGTACTGATTGGTTGTGAAAGATGTACGTAACTATGTACGTAACTATGATTCAAGGAACACTTAGGTTCCGTACTAAGTTAACAGCTTCCTGATGGCGAAAAGTGGAGCATGCCAAGTTTTCATACTGATACAACTGATGTTTATGTAATCGTACCAACCTGCTTGAATTCTCTGTTCAGCAGTGAAACGTGGGACCTCACCTCAGCTTCGCCGACAAACGGGCCCGGAGAATGCGGTCCCTTGAAGTTTCGAATCCGTCCAAAGAAGGATTTTGTTATTATTTGTCGATCACCTGGTCGCAACTGATGCAATTTGAAAAACCGAGAAAAAATGTAGAAATATAATCGTTTTTTTTTTGAGAACATCATGTAACGAAATTACACTTTTTCACAAGTGTTTCACTTTACACATATGTTGATTAATTCCAGGAAACTTATTAACATTGGTAAGATAAGCCGGAAACTCGGAGTTCTGAACAAACCCAGTTACTGTTTGATTAATAATGCATCTAGTGCAATACGTCAAATGGTTATCTTCGGGTGATTCACAGAATCCATATAGATTGCTTTTGAATTTGTGTGAAGGATGAGTGAAAATTGTTTCCAACGGTCATGATAGACATATTCAGTTACATCGCATACATACAACCAGTGAATCTTTTTGGGGGATTGTTTTCATTTTTCCGACTGTTCAGTTCAGTAAGCCAAGAACAAAGTTCGAAACTAAATAAAATGCTCGGGTTACACTGAAAACTTTATTATAGTATATAACTGAAATTGTTATGTTTATGTAAAACCCAGACGACAAATTTCTTTTATGGTTGATAGGCCACGGAATACGGAACGTGTGAACAGGTGCTAACGTCCTACTTTGAAAACTTCACACTTTCGGCAAGACGTTTTCATTCAACTAATAGAAAATATATTACAACATTAAACGTATTTTGATAATGGTTCGAATCTAGCCAGACCTCGGAGATTTTTACTTCTGGATTGGTTCATGAATAAAATAGCATTTGATGTTTAAACGAAATTTACCAGTTGCAGAAGATACCATCCGTTCCTTTATACGAGTTGGCTAAGCAGTAAGTATGGATGAAAATAATTACTTGAATTTTATTTTCAATGTTTGCTGCCGCAACTGTAACTGTCACTTGAATTCATGGATTGTTGTTGTCAAGTTTCGTAGCCAGTGGCTCGTTTACATCAAAATCCTGCGACTACATTTGTGTTTTGCAAGCTTCTGTAAGTTTATGAGAGAACCGCACATGCCTTACAATCTTGTTCATGTCCATTACTTACACAATGCCGAATGCACCTATTTTTTCAAGGTCGTCTAAATTTGTCCAATTGTGTAACGCACTATCAGCTGGCAGTATGCTCCAATGGGACTATAAATTAAAATACAAACAGCCTGTCCATTTGTCGAGATAATCTAGTTCAATACTATGAACTTACAAATTAAGTTTAGTCACTATAGTAAGGGATAAAAGGTCTTAATGTTAAAAGTTTCTGGAGATTCGACTAGAAAATGTAATCTCAAGTCATGTTCACAAGATAAAAAATCCATAACAAATACATTTATAAGGAATAGTAATCTTATGCTAGGACACGGTAGTCCAGTCCGTCCAATTGCTCGTAAGGAATGAGTGTCTGCATGATGTACCGCACAAGTGTTTGCGAAAAGTAAGTCATATTTAATCAAATAACACCAAGGATTATTTCCCGAGTGTACCAAAGGGTACTATGATGACTTGAAAAATATACTTATTAAGGCGATGAATGTTCGTCCTGACACATTCCTAAAAATGTTGTTCGAAGCGTTACTTTCGAAAACGGGCGCAAGCCAGCAACTTATGTGGTCAGGTGACATCTTACGCTTTATTGTTAATATTTATCGGTTTTTAAATTATTTAATTATTGCCGACGAAAAGAATGTCGTTTTTTCTGTTTTCCCAATATTTGCGTTTTGAGTTCACCGTGTTATAGGCAGTGAATGTATCCAAAACATTCTCGCGATTTCGTGGATGAAGCATTATCAATTTGACTCTATACATTTTTGGAGTAACTACAGAAATACCTGAAGAGAGAATATTAATAGTGGAATTAGTAGGTATAATATCCACGCACAACCTACAGTATATTTGGAATGCACACTTATTTTTCCGTTAGAAGTTTTGTGATATCAGATTTTACCCGGTGATGAACCTGAGTTGTTTTAAGAACTCAGCGATATTAATTTTCACGCCATACTGAAAGCGTAACGATATTCAGTCTCCAGGTTTGCTCTGATTGTTAGGAACAATTCAGAGAATTGAAGGCCTTGTCGATATGCGCTTCGACGTAAGTTAAGATGATAAACCTTTTACGTTTTTCAGATGTTTAGCTGCCTGCCAATCTGTTATCTCAATATCTTTTCACTCCAAACTTCATAGTAAACCAGCAGGGTGGGAATGTTCGCATACCGTTGAAAAGTCTTAATAGTGCTCGTTACTCATTTCTATCTGGTTTCATTTTTGACAAATACAACAGTGATCAAGTTGCACTCCATGTCATACCGATCATCGTTACCTATTTGTATAAATTTATGGCTACGGTAACCACTTTGAAGGAAAGGAATAATCAATCGCTGGATACTGCGATCGGTAAATAAGTTTCAAACTCGTTACATATTCAGCTAAGCATTGTGATCACACGCGGTGTTCCTCAAACTTGTTTTCCATTCTACTCGACGGATAAGACCGCACACTAAACGAAATGCACGTGATCAACTCATTTACGTTTCTATTCCGCACAATGTGGGGACCTGTCCCGCAGTCATCTGGGGTGCTGTAAAGCATCACGCGTGTTCGCATTCGAATGTATATGTTTGTTTCAGCTTTTGAGATATACACCTAAATAGGATTTACGCATAACACGACATTGTCTGTCTATAGTTGTAGCCAGGTTTTGCCGGAAAACTAGTTACCTGTACGTAGGCGTTAGAAGTATCAGAAATGTTGTGCTAGGAAAAACGCACGGACTTCGACTGGTGAATGAGATGTCGCACTGCCAGTGAGTAGATAATTAGAGAGAGGTTTGATAGCGCTAAACAACTGCCGACTGTCGTTTAACCGAAAGTGAAGGCAAGGTATTCCTTATAGCGTAGAATCCTAAATCTGTGTCACACGGTTACACTTTGTTGATGAGTGGTAGGGGATTTTGATTTTCATATAGATTGAACATCACCCACAATTGATCACAGCTGTCGCACTCTTAAACACTTTCTAGTCGGTCCCTTTCAAAAAGAAACACTAGACTCGAGTTTCGCTCTCATTAATGCCAATCAGTAGTGCATATCCTCGACATTGACTAGACTTGAACCACGGACACGCTGTTCAGGAAGCAACCGTATTTACCACTGTGCCATTGACCTCACGTTAGGCACGACCAAATTATTATATGTGAACGCTCAACCACTTTCGCTTGTGTGCAATGATCAGGTTGCCCGATCGCCTCGAAAGGAGACACAGTTACTGTCTGTTAACTTCAATCGATGACCCCTCGACTAGGACTTCTGTCCAAGTTGAAATCACAGAAATCATTGACTTGTTGAGTGGTATTTGACTATTGGTGAGTAGTAGTGGATTTCCGTTTTCGTACAGATTGAAAACCCACAACTGGTCGCAGCTGTCTCATTCCCATAGATTTTTCAGTCAGGAACAGCGCGACCGGAGTTCTAGTCCAGGCAGTGGTAAGGATATACACTACTGACGAGATCTAATGGGAGCGAAACTCGAGTCTAATGCTTCCTTTCGAAATGGATCAAATGGAAATGTCTACGGGAATGCGACAGCTGCGATCAATTGTGGGTGATGTTCAGTCTATATTATACTTCGCTCTGATTTTCTCAGAATGAAAATTAACGAGCGTCATTTATGACGAAACGGGCTCTCTCCAGAAACTCAAGAAGGCAGGTCAACAATACTGTATTGTATGGTCTTCGTTTGCACGAGTTTTGCCACACCGTATTGTTAACGCAAATGACAAAATGTACGTATAATGCTCCCTGCAGCATAGAAAAATTCCACGACCATCAACAGGTTAGTGTTTTCTTGGACAGCATTTCATTTTACACACACAGCGATGGTTTCATTGTTTACCGGGTTATGTGTGAAAAAACCTGTGCAATTGTTGAGCAGATACACAAGTTTAAGTGAATATTGCTCCCCACCACGCTGAGACAATCAGACTATCTAATACATTTGCATACTGCTAATGTTCAGTTGAAATTACAAACGAAAAGTGTCACAGAAATTGTTGAGGCGACTCTGGAACTTTTTCTGCCTTCAGTCCTTGCAGGCACCTTCAGATAGAAAACTGAATCAGCATTTTGCGAAGAATGTCAATTACCTAAAGTTTGTGTCTGAGATTATCGCGATTGCAAACAGAACAAAACGAATAGGTACTTCGAGGGAAAGCCGAAATTGTAGCCATGGTAATATGCGACTCACGATAAAGATAAAAGTTGTTACTTATCAACCACTCTAGAGGTGTTGATCCAACCTGGATCTGACGACACCACAAGAAGTTCAGACAACAAAGTTCACATGGCCAGACAGTCATTGCAATATGACCGTTTTGTCAATGTTGAACATAAAAAAGGTTTAGTTAAAATTGTTTCAGATCGAAAGAAAACCTACGCAGCTGACATAATCGACGGGAAAGTTGGCGTCTTGAAGACCTACCAAAACAAGCGGATAATCTGGGGTTGTGTAAAACCCCATTCAAATACCGCAAGTTGACGACCAACCCATTCACAGTCAAACCAGAAGCGGCATTCATTTGACTTTCTTCAATGGCAAGGAAGTCTGCCTAATCTTAAAAATACTGTTAGATTCTACTGTTCAGCTAGTTTTTAAATAGCTGAAATTGTTACTAGTGTTGACACCGTTTGAATGCCAACGCCAATCATCATGAACCGCCTGCCTCCACGACCATCTAACACTAACAATATTCTCACGAGTGCAGCTCCACATGCACAGAGAGAGTGGCAAATCACAATGACATGACATTTGCTTAAACGGTTGAGCAACCGCATCAGGCAACTCGTCAAAACCTTCTTAGACGTGGCTAGAAGACATCCATCGCACGACAACTGCCGTAGCCAAATCGCGACCCTGGCAGTCCGTCCGCATTCCGAGTAGTATTTATAAACCAGACTGGACGATTGCTGAACTTTGCGGAGGTAGTTGATATCAGATAACTCAAGTCAATGATGTGTACGGGATGTGACTGGTTATAGTTCCCTCGACATTGACAAGTTTCCACTCATTTGATCATAGTTGCCTCTTGGTACTCGGCATAAGATTAGACCATTTTGCCTCGTATTTGATCTGAGGTGAGATATGCTTTTAAGGCTGGTGATCTTCGAAAGCAGTACGGCCTAACCCAAATGTGTCCAATCAAGTTCAAAACCGGCGTTCGAGGTAGCCACTTTAGCGAACGAATTCCTTTCTATGTCACACTGTAATTTACACTTTAGCCGTCGTATTATGTTTGATATCACTTCGCACGATCTGAGTATCGAGGGTGATAATCGCATGACATACGGTGTTCAACTCGCTTCACAGCTTCGTCATCTATCATCCTCCTGATGTTGACCAATTAATTTCTTATGCTTAGTTAAGTGGTACCCCACTCGTTGTTAGGTCAACCGTTGTTCCTAATAACAGGTGGAATCAGGAGTAGTTTAATTGGACCATCTGTTTACCATAATCATGTATCGCCAACTTTGTTTACAGTTTCTACAAAGAAAGATAAGTTCAAACAAATCTGATTGCTATCTGGGAGGTCAAATGCAACGTTTTCTAGTTGCCTGTGCCTTTTGTTAGACCTTGGAAAACTGTGTAAACAGCCGACATGAATTGTAATCTTGTGATCAGTTATGACTGCTTTTAAACGTTGCGGGATATAACACAAATTTGGGACAGCATTGGAACCGTTGCAAACTGTTATTAACAGCTTTTACATAGCTAACTGTAGTCAACGTTAATTATATCTCTTTACAATGGTTCTCCCTAATTCGCATGTCTACGGTTGCAAACTAACTTGCCACCGACTTTTATATCGCGATCGATGGATCAGCAAATGATTTTCGTGGTATGCTTATCTCACTTATGTCAGCTGCATGGCAACTGTTAGTGCCGGATTGTGTGACGTGCAGAGATAACGTCCCATTTAAACAATGACATCCAATATGAGTCTGATCAACTGCAAAAATACGGAGTTCATGCGGCCAAAATGGAACACACGAAGTTAACATGCTGTTAGGTGGTCAGTGGAGAACATGCATGTTGAACAAGGTACCGGAAGGTAGAACGCCGCAAATTTCAACTGTGTTCTCGGACAAAACTCCCAAATCCTTTTGGGTGAGAGCAAATGAAACGGGCGGGGATTCATACTAAATCATACAGTGCTAAACTGGAAAAATCAGAACAGCACCGAAACGAAACTAACCGGCAGAATTTGGGCACATTCTCCTTGATCAAAGATCACTGTGTGATTTGAAGGAAAATGAAGAACTGCTCCCGGGGGCAATGGCATGCTGCTATCGTTAATCAGTTGAATATTTGTGACACAAATTGTTTCATTTGGTTTGAGAACGTTGTCCCTGTCTAGACCTTCAACCTGATTAGAAAGATTAGGAAAAACGTGGATAATACAGGTTTAAATTGCGTAAAACAGTAAGTGTACGATTTACGCGACATTCACTAAACCGAACGCTGTAAAGTTGAGTAAATGGGAATCAACTTGAAAATTTACATTTGGCTTACGGTCTCTAATAAATTCCATTTCCTTTCAGACACGACTTAATTTATTCGTTGAATAGACATGTTGTTTAGGAAGGGTTTTACTCTTTGCTGTGTTTATGATACACTGCGATTCTTTGCTGCCATATACCTCAAGTTGACTATGGTGTTTATTATGTTGTTTACCATCTATATACCTATAAACAGGTGGAGCTGAAGGGACAGACAAAACCAAGTCTAAAATTAACGATAGATGCGTCAGCAGGTCCAACCGTGAACAGAGTTCAGCGTAAGGAAAATACCGTTACGACGATCACAAAATACTAGTCAACTGCAGGTCATAATTTCAATATTATGTTGTCGTCCACTGTTCTGTTGAAAGCCACAGTTAGTAAATTATACCAGTTAAAATGTACGATATGTTGTACATGTTGTACGGATTGTACGCTCATGTCCCCGGTCCACATACCTTGAACAAATGTTTGTCCTTGAAGCTAGTGAACAAAGATTAACTAGCAAATTCAAAAAAAGCACGGTAGAATTTCAGTTACATTGAATGACCGTTTCATTGGAAAAGATGATACTGTTTACTAACAAACATTTCAGCTAGTTAGTTAGGCTTGATGTCTATTAAGGGACACCTACAAGAACGTTTTTAAACTGAACACATGATTTCCTAAAAATTCGAGCTTTTATGGGAAGCAAATCGACCGAGATAAATTCACGTTATACTAATGAGGCATCGCAAAAATGATCCAATCAAGCTAATTATTGCAAACGTTTTTGGAGTGATTTGATGACCACTCATCGGACACCATTTCTACCCGAAGAACCACATATATCCAAGACTGTCGACGATGCAATATTTACAACGGTTGCAAATTTCGTAAATCCTTCTTTGGTTACTATGGAGGTAACCGTAATAGGTGGTTTCATTGAGTGTTAGATATTTATTTTGTACAACATTGTTGACGTATTGTTTGTTTACGAATGTGCGACTACCCAAGAACTGACAGATGACTTTGTCCACAGTCGGGCGGTCGTTGTTGAACGACATTAAAACCGAGAAATGCCTTTATTGGTATAGGTATACCCAGGGGTCGGTTGCTGTTGCTAGTGTGTGCATATCATTGTAGTGGCCCATCTGATAAGGGTGACTGTATTTCGGTGGCTTCAATACTACAACGCCGATCTGCAATCACTGACAGCGGTGAATGTTCGCGTTATTCAGTCTGAATTTAGTTTGTACTGTACTAATTGCGCAGTTGATGGGAGCGTTACACTGGCTTTATTCGGCGGTTTTTTTTCTCTCAATCGACCGAGATTGCCTATTTTGTCAAGACAAGAATCAGCAACACTATCAATGAGAAGCAGATTTCGTTTGGCAATGACAGCTCCTAACAGTACGATTGCCCATAATAAGAAAAACCCCAAGTTAACCATAACAGTCATGGTAGTCAACGGGGAGCACAAAGATCAAAGTATTTTCACATGGATGGACCTTAATAAGTTGGCTAGGAGACTTGAAAACGTCAGTTATGCGTGGAGTAGAAGCGCAGTTCCCAGATCTCAACGTGTGATGAGTGTGACGGCGAGTAACAACACATGAAAAAGGAACACTGTTACTTATCCTGTTCCGGCTGACTTTCGCAGATCAATGCAGAATCCTTCTTATTTGATCCGAAAACAAGAATAGTGAATTATTACAGTGTCATGATTGTTTTCTGTGAGGCACCACACGTTTTGTTAGGTGCGTATTTGGCCGTTCTGTTCAACGCATAACTTGGAATTATTTGTATACATTCTCTGAGTAGAATTCAGTAATAAACATTTATTTTGTTAAAAGATGGAACTAAATCAAAAGTTTGCAGGCCAAACCTTTCTGATGCGACATTTTCATCATGGTGTCCGTTAGTGCAACATATCTGCACACGTAAGCTTAGGGTTGAACAATTTTGGTTTACAACACCGATATCAAAGTCAGCATCACATAACATTTCGGCTCGCTGTTCGTTGGTGACCTGGGAAAAAATAACATGAAATCCACTTATCGAACCTTAAACAATAATGAAATATTATGCACCTTTTGATGTATATCTTTCAGCCTCTCCCTAACTGCATTCCAATTGTCAACTGCCGAACTGAGATTCAATGAATCCGTAGCATCCAACACATGTCTCACCGTTTTAACTTGATCAACTGACAGCTTATGGTGGATTTTTGTCCAAACTTTCGAAACAGTTTTTCATAGAGTGAAACAGTCGATAAATAATAACGTCGCCCACGTAGGGGTTTGCCGCATAACACGAGTTACAACTGTCGAATCCGATTCGGGGCTGCATGATGGCAAGTTATGTAACGTGAATGTCTGTCTAGTGTTAGAACTACCTGTTGATTGTTTAGTATTCGAATAAGTCATCATCATTTATCCTCAATACCAGACCACCCGGTATTTATCACTGGTTTCGAAGTATCTCCAGAATCTTATAACATTTTAATGACCATTAAATCAACGTCACCACAAAGGCTAATGTGCCTAGAAAACCAACAACCTGTCTCCGTTTAAAACACGTCATTGGTAACTAACCAAACCTGATCATTCATGCGAGTGTTTTCATGGATGTGGGCAACTCGTTGTTTTTAGGGATCTAATGTTTCAGACATACGTAAGACCCTTGGCATAATTCCACGATGAAAATTTTTAAGATAACATTCTTTTTCTTTAATTACCAAAGAACGAATATTCAGTGGGATATCAGTACTACAGTTACACCCTTCAGCCATAAACTTGAGTGGTTGAAATGTATGAAGCATGCGCATTGCAACAACTGTAAAAATGTTAAGATTAAACGTTGCATTATAGGATACCACAGGTTAGTTTGAAACTCAGATCAAATGTCATAGCCAGCAGGTTACCCGTGACTGTTGTGACCTTAACAAAGGCAAGGACTTACGACAAATTGACTGAACACAGGTCAAAGTGATTACATTGTGCAACACAGTAACACACAACGAAAACAGTAGAAATAAACCGAAGTCTATTACACTCTGCACGAGGAAAATAGGTAACTTTGCTGAAGCAACTTACGTCAGACAAGTTACTGTCAGATAGGTATATCAGCTTGCTAGCTGTTCCGGAAAAAGTGCTCATCGATAGTCGATACCAGGTCCTGTGTTTACAACCACTGGTGACTCATGTTGTTTGCTTGCCTTAAAACTGATAGTATTTTCGTGATGAAATGTAGAACACGTTAACGTTTCTAACGTTGCAGCCAGCCACATATTCTATGTAATCGTATTTCAATTTAGTAGCTTATGATGTGTTGACATCTGGCGATATATGAGTGCATTCGTTTCACTTATTTAGATCACGTGACCCTTTGTTTCAGACTTCCATCCTCTCTCCTTCTTCTAACTTAGAGTGAGTTTAGAGAGTATTTTCAAAAAGTTTACCACGCTGCCGTTATTAGAAACTTTAAGAGGCCATTCATTACCTGGTTTTGTGTCTGTTGCTTTTCCTCCCTTCAGTCAATAAAATGTGGCCTAACGTGAGTTGAGTGTACGCATATGACGAGTGTATGCCTACTGATATCAAGTTCAAGTGTTAAGACGTGAGAAAACACATTTCAAAGTAGCATTTTCTGAAGGTTCACAAATGTGATAGCTAACTTCTGCACACGAGCTTAACGCTAATTCTAGTTCTCAGGTCCATTTATAACAATGTACACTCGCAACAAGTATGTGCTATTCTTAGTGGGAGAGGAGACTTATGACGTAAAGTCCATATGCACATCGAACAAGATATCGAGGGAAACAAAATTGTCTCACTCTTCTTGAAGCTTGCATCAAGGAAACCAAATATTTTTGAATAATGACTGAAGTTTGGTCGTCAATAATCAGTATATCCATATAACTCTTGGATGAGATGTCTGATTCCTGGGCCGGCTCCAAACGTTTGCGAAATTGCAGGAAAATGTTGGATGCAATTTTAATCGTTATTCATAAGTATTGTCTATCAAAACTCTGATTGGACTGCATAATGCGCGGGTGCTACGTTGGCTAAACGTTCGGAAAAAATCGGTGGTCCCTTAGTTGCAGTGAAGTGATCGAAATACGCCCAGTGACATGATTAATGACTTTACAACTAAGGTTAATCTTTTTTCAGTCGATTAATGGCGCTTCTAGTTCCGATATTTCAAAAGCGATCATTTTCGAACACGCAGACTTGAGAAGGCCTTCATCAAAACGGTATAGAAAAAATATCTACTCAATCGGTAATTGCACTACAATCTATTACTTGAATCAGCTGACTTCTCATGCTTAGATTTTTTTCCAGTTTTGACATACGAATTAACTGAGAACTTGTACGTGCTTTAGTGAGAATGTCGTACAGTGACAACAGCCGGCTAATGCAATAAATCGTGTAAAAAAAAACAGTAAACACTTCCATTTCAAATCTTCATGCTTGAATCAGGAATTTGGGGAATGATGGCCATTATTTCAAAGCAAAGTATTTTAACATATAAGTTAAATGCTTACACGTTAAACTCAGTAAAGTGTCTTGATGTTCAACACTTCCTTCATTTATGCCGTCGCAAAAATCACTCATCCGTTGGAAAAACTAACCAAAAAATCCAATACATGCACATTATATAGCTGGAAATAGATCGCATCCACGTTTTGTACGACTTCCGGCAAGGTCGTAGAAGGCTGCACGACACTCAGGTCAGTATTTGGCGATTGATTCAAACATTTCGCTGTTTTGACAGTCGCACACGTATTGGACTGACCAATCACCTAAAAAGCAAAATCAAACTGAGATACCATCAACTATGATCAATAGTAGTAGTATTCAGAGTCGGTTTCTTAGCTAAAATGTCCAAAAATTATCCAGTCAATTTGTGTACAAAAAGTAATTGTTTTCAAACGAAGATAAAAACCGACTGTTATTAGTCGAGCTGTGAACGAGTGAGATTAACTGTTACTGTAAAAGTTGGTGTTGATCGGGCTTGTGAGTAGCACAGGAAACTGATGTTATATGCTTTAGAAGAATGCTCCTGTGCCTTGGTGGCCTGGATTGAGGAAGAGAATTTTTATAAAATTAAACAATACAGTGCAACCCGCTCAAAAATTCTGATTTCAACAGTTCGGGATTTTATGGTGTATTACTTAGATCGGTTCAGTTTGGAGTACCAAGCAGCCTGGTCAGGCAGAAATGGGAGCAGATATTAGCGAAGCGAGTGCAAAATACTCTTCAAAAAAGATATGTCACACTGACAAATAGTTTGAAAGTCCATCGGTTTTGTCTATCTACATTTAGGGAAGATAGTCGTTGCTAAACTCCATATGATACGTCTGAATTGCAATATTGGGTCACACAGATATAAGCAACCTGAGTTAAAAGACTGAGATCCATTTAATGCAGTTAAACAACATTCTGTAGACTGCGCTAAGTTTGCAGACCTTGGGGAGGATAACGGAATTAAGAGATTAACACACTCAAGATCAAGCGATATAAGCAAAATTGAACGCAAGAATTCTGTAACCTCAAGAAGAATTTCTGGACTCACCAGTTTGAGTCAAAACCGGATTTTTTCATTCACAGTCATCCATTTTTTTGTTAACAATGAAATAGATCGTTTTCTGATTTGTAGCCTCAAATGTACAATTGATAAACTTGATTGATAAACTTTAGGCTAGGCCAGTTTGAAGTAACTCATATATTTTTTAAGACAGGATTAAAAGGAGCTTCATGTCACGAGACATTTGTGAGCCATTAGTCATTACGTAAACATTTCTGGCTCTATCACTATCGCATAACTTACAGGTCACCATGTGGTTAATCGGGTTAATTAATGAAGCTGTCATTTATCTATTTCATCGATCGAAATGTAGGCAAGATTCAAATTCGCTTTAGGTTCACTACTTCTCCATTAGATCTCAACTGAGTTTGCGTTGAAAGACAACCGTCCTGAACTCAAGGTGCTTGTTAGATGTTTTATTATGTACTGATTCTGCTATGGTCTTTAATACTTTTCTTGACAGTATAACAACGTGTAAAACCGTTTAAACCAATCCTCATTTTTTATGTTGCCAAAATCTGAGGGTTAGAACTATCAAGGCTTAAATTAACGTTTGCAGCGTAATGCGAATTTGCTTGTCGTTATGTGCACGTCAACAGAATAACTTTTAGAAGTGCTCGCTTATTGTTTTCTACATGCAAATATGAAAAGTTAATTACCTAAGAAAATTACTAGTGGCAGCCGGAGCTCCACAGAACTGCATTATTTATTCGTAATGACCGAAGTACAGTTTGCTTAATGGCAGAGAAGTTCTGAAAATTCGAAGTTACACTTAGTCCGAGTCATTGTTAGGCCACTCTAATGTGAATCTTTAAGAAGTTTACTGTTCGCTTTTGAACAAAACACATATTGTTTGTTCCGGTAAATCAGAGATCATCTCATACTTGACTTTACAAAATCCAATCAATTTGCTCAAATCACTAAGTGCGCACGGATGTAACCGTTGAGAGACGACAAAACAATCGTCTTCGGATCATTCGGGTATTACAAGTTACAATATTCTCATATCAATAGACTTTATCTAAACTACCAAATGAGAATAAACGGAACAACCAGTTCCTGAGATTAAGGCGAAGGAAAAGTATTTGATATGGACATAAAAATATTGATGAACGTCAGCGAGATGAACAATGCAAGGAATCACCCATTTTTATAATTGCTTCCGGGATCCTGCTTCTAAGCCGTAGTCCTAAGAATGATGACTCACCTGGTATACCACTTTTCCAGTTCTTCCAGGTAATCCGGGTTTGCCTGCTTCACCTGGATTTCCAACGGCGCCCTTCTTACCCCAAAAGCCAGGAATCATCCGGGCTGAACCGTCAAACGCGTTTACTTTCTTTTGTATTACTCCAAAATTCAACTCATCTTTCTCCACTTCACTTAGAAAGATAGACTGTTCGTGATCATCTTTGGGTTTCGTGTCGTCAGTTGTAAAACTTTCAGTCGTGGAAAGCCAGTAGTCATTGAGGTGTTCTAATTCCTCTTGTCTGCTTTGATAATGCTGCTCTTTGAAGTTGTCGGCCAGTGGTAACATCTCTCTGAAGTATAAATGGTTTTGACTTGAGTCCGCAAAGCAGGATTGACTGCAATCATCGCATATAGGAAATAAACATCAGATACAAAATTATGTATCAATTAATCACACGAGCTACGTTGGCGACACATCAAATCTGGACATAAAAATGATCAGTCTATCTGTAACGCCGGAGTCACAAAAGGTTTTCAACAATCATTGTAAAAGAAACGAAACAAGAAATGCTTACATATCCGTATCGGTTAATCTCGTACCAAACTTTGTCTCCCGATCAGACGAATTCGGCGGATCATCTCTTAGTGCTTCTGAGGTCGCAGGATAATCAATATCTACATGTGATTCGATTTTGTTGTAATTCTGCAACTGATGTGAGTGAGAATTCAACATAAAGCTTGGTTGTCCTCCGTATCCACCGTTGCCTCCGTAACCTCCTTCCCCCGGGGGACCTGAGGCTCCCCCGGAAAAATCGCACTAGATTATGGAAATGGGCGCACAAAAAGAAGAAAAGGAGGACGCAGATTGTTAGTCATTTACTCTAACGGATGTAGCATTTGAATTGACAGTTGGGAGGTTATATAAACAATATTATTGAGAAATTCAATAAACTTTGGCTTAATGCAGTCGGGTATACATTTCATTCTCCACTCAATATCTCATAGTGTCATATCACTCCAAAAATTGTTTGAGCTGTTTAGTCGAAAGAGAATCTCACAAGACGAGGTGTCCGGTAAATGAAAAGATAATTTCTAACTCTTTTCCTCTTGTACTGTCATGTTTTTTAAAGGATTTGCGATGAACAGGGTGCAAATCCTATTCCCACACCGAACGAAAATGTTTGTCTAAGAATTGCTCTGTTCACTTAGACTAACCGTTAGCAGTCAGTTGCAAACACCACTAGTCGAGTTTATCCTAACTTCTTTACGCTCGGGTAACATTATTTTTGTAGCAACGTGAAATGAAGCATGTCTTATTGAAATGCATTTGCATTGACGGTCAAGCGAACGATCAGTTCAACATACTAACTGAAGTTAACAGCCACATCTGATCAACCGGTAACAAAATGCGCACACAAATGTGCGAGCACGCTAGAAAGAAAACGGGATGTATGTAAAAATTGTAAAACTCTAATGTTATATGAACGACCGTTATGCAAGTAAGTGAAAATGTTTATGGAAAAATTGCAGACAAAGTAAGAAATAGCCTTGCGTGTGACATGTCCTGCAGACAGTGGTCTGCGTACCACAATGAAGATTGTTTTTCTAGAAAACCCAATGAACTTTTGCTGAGAATACGTGACGAAATTGTAGTTTTAGATCGAAGAAATTAAGCTGGTTGAGTTGGGCAATATTACTTACTTCGAATGAATTTCTACTTCAGAAAGATCGGTAGACATAACAGGAGAACAAAGTAATTGATATGAAGTAAATATCCCTCAGAAAGTACACGTCAGGCTCGACAGTGTTAAGAAATAATTTAAACTTCAGGTTCTGTGATGATGGCATGTGATACCCCTTCAAAAACTTAATGAAATATATCTAAGTGTATCACTCAACATTGTCATGACCGGTAAAGTTTTAAAGGACGGTTTATAAAGCAGACTGTGCTTCGTACCAAAACATTGAAGGTTAGACAGTCCACCCGTGGTTAGTAAGCACAACGAATGCTGTCGAGGTAAATGAGGCACGAGTATTTTCGTGACAATTATCCATAAGGTCATTCAGAGGTAATTTAGATGACGATGAAAAAATCGTGGACCAGATACATGTATATATGTAAGAATAGCCAACAACGTGACAAGATTTAAAAACTGAAATTTGGATGAGGCTGAAACCACATGAATAAACTGTGGTATCGCAAAAGTTATTCTGAGGCTTGCCAAACTTCTTCCCCAAATAATCTCGTGTTCTTCACATTTTGCTCTCAGATACTTAGGTCTTGTATGGGTTTGCCTAATCGTACCACCCGAATGGATGAATTGTTCATCAATATAAAACGGTTGTCTTTGCCTTCATACTGACCAACTGCACATTGGATTAACTTTGCCACAGTCTAATATTTGTGTTAGTAGATCATATCAACCGATGTCCGCAAACTACTATGTTGCTAAGCAGTGCTCACGAATTCCAGGCTCTTCGAGTCTTTGTTATGATACCCTTCTTTGTTTGCATAACTTTTGTTGGGCCTTCTCCCTTAGGAATTGTTTCCCTTCACGGTCGTCAGATTGTCCTGGAGATTTATGCTTCTGTAGTGGAATTCGGTGTATGGACTCAAATTTAGAGGTGCTTGATTTGAGGTCATTTTACAGTTATTATTTGAAACCTGACTTTTGTTGTGATGCCTCAGCTTCTACGGTGAGCAAACAAGTTAACAGTAGGACTTCTCCAACCGCATGAGCTTGTATGTCAACTGAGGCAGCAGCTTGATAGGGGCAAGCTGTATTCGTCGAATTAAGTAAACAGATCATAAGCCTCACACTTATAAACATGCACGGCGCAAAAAGAAGCACCCTGACGACAATAAATAGAAGCTTAAACGTGAATTCAATGTAGTCCCATACGTAATTCTTGAACAACCAATTGAATTGAACTTGCAACTCTATTTAAAAATGTTACTCTAACTCGTACGGCAGAGAACTGGCGGTAGTCTTGCATGACTTGTTTGATGGACTGTATTGAAGCCATGCAGTTAATGTCGCTTGATATTTTTATCACTTACCTAATCACGAACTGCCCGGCAAATTTAAGTGAACATGAACCATTGCTTGTTTAACTTCATTTGTGCCTAAGTTTCACACGGTGATCCCAGTAAACCCCATAAGCCGTATCACCAGCTGCAAATTTTATATTTGACATGTCATTTACACCAACGTAGGCCATCTTGGGACTGTCTGCGACTGCAGCTTTTAACAATGTTTACAAATTACCACAGTTTCTATTTTAAGATGAACTAGTACCAAACTTGTAATCCTCGGTACCATATTTTATTGATTAATTGTCAGTTTAGGTAGAATCGAGATGTTGGTCTTTAACTTCTCCATCAGATTCTACAGAATTGTTCACACTAAGTGGTTCTCAGTAGAGCTTTGGAACCAGGCTGACATTGTGACAGAGTTGCTACACCGTAATTTGTCTTTAATTAATATGCAGTGTAACCGAACCGTTTCAACGAACCGTCACGGTACGTAATTAAAGCCCGGTTGTTTGGACCAAAGTGGGGTTATGTCTTCTCTCTATATCCCCGTGGTACGTTCAGGTCACCGTAGGCTAGTAGTGTTGTATGACAGGCAGTTTCGGTGTGAGTAGTATACTACTCATGAGTAGTATGTTACCCACAGGCAGCATTTTGGAACAAAAGAGCAAGCTCCGTACGCCAGGAAGACGATGGACAAGAATAGACTGTCGGAATAGTGTACACGCACTATGGCAGAAGTTTCGCCAAGGAGAATGACAACGTACTACCATCCCATGTATGTGAGTGTATGTCTGACGTGCAGATGAGTGTACGTGTTTATGGTTTGCTTTTTGACGAACTATGCAGGAGTTTGCTCAATAAACGAATTCTCTGGCCAAGCGTCTTTTGCGGCCACAACAGCTGGTGCCGTGACCAGGATTCGAACCTGGGTTCTTGCGGATTTGACGTGGTTAAATGTCTGGTATCGTTATTGCAACGGATTAGAAACTAAAGTATAAAGTATAACAGTCGGCTGTCTGTTTAGTTACACTGATTAGATTCGTTTATGTTAAATGACAGTGTATATATAAACGGATAGCAGCAAACATCCAGGGTCACCTTAAATTGAAATCTAGCAGGTTTAAAATAAGTTTCAATCAACCAAACATGACAGGGGGCAATTGTAGTGGGATATATATATGCCGCGGTTTACTTTCTGAATACTTTTGCAGTGATCATCCGCTATTAAGCTGCTTGATCACATCTCAACGTGGCTTTAGCATGGAGTTACTTGCGATTAACCGGCATCACAACGAGCAGTGTATTCAATTGTCGCATTCTCATAGACATTCCATTAGCCCCTTCCAAAAAGAACAACTAGACTCGTGTTTCGCTCTCATTAAAACTCATCAGTAGTTCATATCCTCCACAATGCCGCCTGGACTAGAACCACGGCCACGTTGTTCATGAGACAACCGTGTTTACCACTGCGCCATTCACCTCACATTAGGCACGACTGAATTATCATGTGAACACAACCACTTTCGCTTGTGAGTAATGATCAGGTTACCCGATCGCCTCGAGAGGAGACACAGTTACTCTCTGTTAACTGCAATCGACAACACAACGTGACTTACCACTGTACACAGTGGATTTTTTGTGCTTCAACAACATTGCCCCTCTTCAATATTGCGGAATTATGCACCAATTTGGGCAAATGTTTTTTTAACCTGGAGATCAAGCACCTCTCGGTTCTTATCAGTTGAATATAAATCAGTAGACAGCGTGAAGTGGTAGCAACAGCCTGATCTCCACTAATTGAAGGCACCGGTGGCTTCCGGAATGAGCTAAAACACGAAGTTCAGTTACATCAAATGTTTGTTCAATCGAATTCATTAATCTTTTCCTTGTTTAATGTACATTCCAATCACTGTTAAAAACCGTCTATGTAAACCTTCTTTCTCACAGAGATCACCTGCTAGGGTAGCGGTTTAGGTCTACTATGCAGTTCTTTGAAGCTTTTTCAAATGACCATTAGATTTTAATGCACACGTAATCAGGCCTAATTCCTCAATCAGACTTTCCTGTGTACAGATCTGTTTTGTTCACGTGAATAGCATATTCACCAGTGCGCGTTTATGACAAACCGCTACGCAACTACCAAGGTTCAGATATTGACTGTACCACGTGGATTTTCTATAGACGGCTTTTGAACAGACCTAGAAAACGATGAACAATTATTCTTTCTAAATTCATATGTTTCGTTCAGGTTGGAATGATAACTATTGGAGCTCCCCACTGGGTTGTCTGTTGTCTGTTTGCAACGATTGAATGTCAATCTTCGATCATCAGCAGCATGCTTGATGCCAAGTGACAGTAAACATTGCTTGTAAGCAGCATTTTTATTCGGTCAGTAGTTCAGGTCACAACTCATTCGGTGAGTGAAAACACCGCCTGTGTTTGATCCACATAATGTTGTTTACCCGGTACTATGAACTGAACAACTATTGGTAATCTACAATGTACTATAACCAAGCAAACAATTGATTTCCAAGTCGTCGTTTGCACAAGGAATGAAGCTGTGATGAAATTCATGTTTGTTCAACCATATCAGTAATGGTTATGCAGTAACTTCACGGATTAGGTCGTTCTTCCCCTCTCCTTGAGTCTGCTTCCAAATTGACGTCAACATGTGATAATTGCCTTTTGTTACTATCAAATACGAAATGCGCGTCTCAACCCAAAATCTCACCCTGTTCGTATCTGCAAATTTTTTTACCGATAGGTTTCAGTTTTACCATTCGAGTCGGCTTCTTTAGTGAAACTTACAGACTATACTGAGTAAATTTTACAATCGGGCTGGTTTATTCTCAATGCTGCCAAGTGAGAAATTTCCTGCAATGAAATTCGAAGGCATTCATTGATTTTGCTACACCTGGTTATCAAACAATATTGAGTTTAGTATGCATGATGAGAATTAGCTAACGTGTGTATCGTCTGCTCTATTTTATAGCTTACCAACCTGATCTATTGTGGAACAGCCTGCAAAATGATAGGTAATTCATTTTTCCATGTCAGTAAAGTCCGCATGAAAGCTACCGGTTTCTGGTTGAAAACTTGAAAATCTCAGTCGTTAAATGCTTAAAATTACTATTTTGCATATCTGTTCCTGAGTATTTCAAATACCAACGAACAATTCCATCTTGCTGGTCTTATACACTTAGAATACCAGTGGTCGATTAACATTGGAGAAAATCCATAATTGGCGCAATCATTTTCTAATTGTCATAATGAATGTAACCTGTTGTGTGGAATACATATGAATTGTCTTCATTATTATTTGCATTTACCTTCAGAGGCGCCAGCTTGTTAGCATTACTAATGTATTGGTTCACCAGAGAATCAAATTAATCTGACCGACTCCCCACTCTGTATCAATTTTCAGCTACGCTTCCCACAACGTGTTGCTATACATCTACTGTTGTTGTATAACAGACGGGTTTGCTTATGAGTAGTATGATACTCACAAGGGAAACTGCCTATTATACAACACTGTGAATGGCCATTCAGGACGAAAGCTAACTCTACCAGACATTATCTGAATGTTTGGGTGTAAGTGCACTTGTATGCACTTCTTCAGTGCCCAACATGTCTTTACTTTTCCTTTCTTCTGGGCATTATCTTCAAACAGCCATTTCTTAATGCTCAAAATTTCTTGTATTCACTATGTCCGTTATACTCTCTGATTATTTGCGAACGAATCTTCTATATGTATCGTTTACTTGAAATGTCGAAATTTACCAACAAAAATGGAAGGTTAGACCGACATGTTCCGCACCCTCGCTCTAGGTTTCTCAGTAGTTAAGTATATTGTTTTATATTCGGGATGAGCACTAACTCTGAGATCGTAGTGAATGTATGCAATGTGAATGGATGTGAAACTCGTAATCTTACAGCAAGTATCTCTGCTATTCGCAAATAGTCCCAACTGATCAATTATTGTTCACGATACTGTAATGACTAGCTAGTACCGGGCAGCGGGTTCCAAGAACATAGAGGTACAGGGTCGAAAAATTACTTCATCATGTGTACGCGGCTCGCGAGCGTCAGCAGGTTCAACCTCCGAGGGGTAGATAGAACCGATTATCTAAAACCAGACCTTATGAGTTACCGGCAAAACATAGCTAACTGTTGACTGCAAAAAGGGTTTGTTTCATCCGTCAAGGGCTGTCGCAATCTCAGAAAACTTCCAAGGAAGTAAAACGTTAATTTCTTTTCCATTTCAACGGTATGCAGGAAGTTTGAAAAGATTCTCACACATTTTTTCCACTACATGTTGTAAGTTTCCATTGACTGTTGATGTTATACTTCATCCAAATTCAGTACGTTATACAAAGTTTTCAATATTTCTTCGACTCGTCAACTGAGTGCAGTGTTTTTACCTTTGTTTAGACCTATAATTAACGACGTTTTCTTCAACTTCAGGTATATCCTTCGCGGTGCAATAATCACGTTATGTTTGGCTAACGTTGTGGTGAAAGTTTCAATATAATAGTCTAAAAGCAATCATGAGTGGATCAAATAAGACACTTTGGTATTGATCAAGTGATATGTACAGTAAACAGTTGCAACGAACACGGATTGATGCGCACAAGATAGGCTTCATGTGACTTTTTCATGTCCGTTTTCCACTGCACACAAACTATAATTCTGAGTAGGTTACACTATTCCGGAAGATGGTAACTGCAAGAAAACCAACAGATACCCATTTTATGGAAACAATGACACACACTTCCACCGAGGAGCAAAGCGTTTCAATCTGCACATAAGCTTTCAAAATGGGTTGATTCGGTATGTCATCGAATGTAGTTTGCCGCAGCACTCACACAAGTTTTGTTACCTGGCATGCAATTTTTGCTTAAGCCGCTGTGGACGCAAATCGCAGTGGGTATCACTCAGATCACACCATGGGATGTTTTTATTGTTTGCTGTTTGCTCATAATACCCCCAAGTATAATAGACGTTAGGTATAGAGTTTTCCCTAATATTGGTCAGTTTTTACTGAGTAGTGAGCATCCGCCAGTGTTCGTGTTTCAACCGTTTTGTTTAAACTTTTACTTTGTCCAATTCCCAACTGATCCAACAGGGCTGCACTAACTTGGTAGTTATTTACATATACACCGGCCAAACCACATTCAACAAATCGGGGTGGTGAGTGAGACGATATACTGGAAGCGTTTTGCCAACTGATGCAGACTCCATCAGCTTTTGAAAGGGAAGATGTCAGTACTTAATATCTGTCCTGAAAGTCCGTAAAAACTGTTATCACAGTTCGAATGAATGAAGACAAACACAAAACACGAATGAAGTGATAACACGTTGAAGCAATTAGAACCCACCTCTACCAACATGAAAAGCCTAGGATCTTCTGACACCAGGGTTACTGTTCCACCGTCCCCGCCGTCTCCACCGTCACCGCCTCGACCACCGTTGCCACCGCAGCCTCCGGATCCGCCTATCAAAAAAGACATTAGGGGAGGCAACAAAAGTATACTCCAACACTTTACTGTCGCACAAAGGTTTTCTCCAGAATTGTCTGATACGTAGGATCATCTACGTTAAGCATACTCATGAGTAAGTTGAACGTGAAGTATATTAGCCAGTAAAAGTGATCGATTGCTCATTGTAGTTAACATTCTCCAGCATTATCAGTCTACAAGAACATGGGTTCACTTATTCACAAGACAATCGAAGCAAGCATACGCCAAATAGTTCAGTGCGAACAGCTGCTGTTTTCTAGTAATTCAACTGATTCGGCTTTTAGTCAGCCATAAAAATCTCTACCAAAAATCGAACAGTCTTGTTCCACTCAATTGCACCGTTTGTTAATACTGTCAAACAGAGTTGGCGTGAGACGCAAATGCCTTGATCCTATGAATGCGCAGTCAGAAAATAATGAAAAAATGGAGCCATCTCTTCAAAAAGAATGAACATAACATGTGTTCAAGACCTTCCTAGAGCGTGTGGTCAAAAGTATTGAAAAAATTGTCAAAAACCATCAATATGAAACCGAAAACACATCGATGCAGTGAAGAAATGCACGGTCATCAAATCACACGACATAAATGTCAGTTCATGTCACATGTAGTACACTTTCTTAATAGCATCTAGAAGGCCGTTCTGATATACTACATTCATGTGATGGTTTTGAGATATACTAGGCACCTTTTGGAATAACGGGTTTCGTCGTAACTAACGGATGGCACAATGATATTTAGAAATCTTCCAAGATATATAACTTCACAGACCGCAAGCAATCTTTTGTGATTAATGAACCTCCAAATGGATAGTTTGAATCTTAACAATGTTACAATAGTTCAAATGCCTTGTCACTGTATTGACATGATTCTCACACACATTACGGACACTAATGAAACAATTATAGGTCCTGGAAGACATAGCGTAAGCACAATACTGTAGATGATTACAATAAATTAACTGCCTTTAAACATACGAAAAATAAGCCAAATCAATTTAAGAAACCTTCGAATCATTCCATAAGGCAGGATTTCATCAGAAAAGTAATGATCCAAACAATATAACGGAAACAGTGGCATACTCAATTAGCTAAAACTTACGAGTTCGCAATTTTTTATGGCTAGGGTTTGCTTAGCCTGGTGGATCGCTGTGGAAAGCAAATATACTGTCACAGAAAGGAACTATCTGATAAACACAGATCTAGCTGAAATTCTGGGTCTAACATTAAAAGAAAGAATTTTATCGACTGCCGAAGTCGAAAAGACCTTTAGTACCAGCTTTTGACAAGTGGCTAAAAGCTGCTTAACTGTAAAATACTTAAATCTACGCTAAAGATTTCGCTGCACCTTGATAAGAACGTCGCGTTGGTAAATGGAATTATTCAATTAAAAAATCAAGGAAGATAGCGGGGCAGCAACAAAGCAAATTGGCAAATGCACACACAGTCACAAAACTGAAGGTTAGAATAGAGATGACGGACGATAAAAGAGTGATAAAAAGAAACACACAGTTCTCCCGGTTTACTTAAGCTCAACAATCGCCTGACGATTGACCGAAAGGACTGACAATTAGTTGAGAGTATAACGTTAGGTTGTAGATATCTGATCATTGGGCTATTCCATCTCGAGATGAACACCATCCATAACTAATCGCAGTCTTCGCTAACATTTACATCCTACAAGTTGAGAAGCATATCAGTTTTACAGCTGTGAAGACAGAAATCATATTATTATCATACATGTGACGGACTGAAGTTTTCAGAAAGAACATTGTGTAAATTTCAGAGGAATCATCGTGTTCAAACATTCACTGGCGGTAATCGTTCAGTTAATTTACTTCTTCAGAGCTCATAACTGCGATTGTTTCGTCAGTTGTAGTATCTCTCAGATTTCTACAAATATTGATCGCCCAAAAACACTAAATGTTGAATAATGACCACTTGCTCAGGACACGGAGTATTCTGTTGTTTAGAGGTGTTGATTAGCTTACACGTGTAAATATAACAAAACGTACTGATCTTGGTGTTAGAATTATTAGCTCTAATCAGGTAGGCAACTAGGATGCCGAATTGAAAAAACAACGCACAATACTCTGTGTATGCATAATCCAGTTCGCTTAATTCACTTTGGTGATCAGTGCAGAGGGAAGAAACTCTGAGTTGTTTGTGCGTTTTCATTCCACTTACACAGAAGATAAATCCCACCAACAGCCTCACCGCAAAAGCCTTGTCAATGTGTAAAGAAATTATACCAGAAGATGAACCGCAAACTCATAGCAAAAAATCAACATTTTATAGTCACAAAAGCTTATGTTGAGAATAGGCATTCCCACGGCAGTCCAACATCGGGATTAGATTCGGTTTTGTTAACCTGATCAAAAATTCACTTGAATTGCAAATTTTCAACTCAAAATATCACTGGTAGCTATTTCATTGGTGAACACTTTGAACGCCAAAGAATTCTCGTTCTTCTCTAGTCGACTGCAAGGTTGCAATCGAACACAAAATTTGAGCTGCTGTTTTGTACATCCCCGTTTAGTCTAAACATAATTTTTGCTGTAAATCCGACGCCTATCCAGACAGCTCCAGGTAAATCACTGTCTCGCGGGATATTGGAATGACAAAGTTAATTATTAGTTTCTTGTTGAAGAACTTTACAGTCCCGCTCAACAAGCAAGCGTCATAAACTGATGAGTACTAAGGTACTAATTACCGGCCGCAGTTAAAGCCATCTCATTTTGTCCCGTCAGCCTACCAAAACCACTAAATCGGTAACTTTGAAGGAATGTACTTCTATTAAATCTATTCTTTGAAGCGGGGTCACGAAATTTCGTGGTAGGACCAGGCTTCCGTGGACGTGTCACATCCCACTCTGCACACAATCTCTACCCAGGTTTGCCATATGTGTAGGCCAGTTTGGCAGTCTTAAGAACAAACTTAACGAAGTGCAGTACTGATTTTGAACTGTTTTTCATATAAATTTCTTTGAACATCCTGCTTTGCTCTATGACGAAGGAAACAGTTCTATCCACGAGTTAAGTAAGATCTACTAAAAAGACGAAAAGATTGGAGAAATTAGGACCTACCTACATTGTTCCATTAAAAAACATAAACAGTTACTTAACTACGCTAAGAAACACGCCCTCAGATCTGCTTGTTACTGCATGCGCAAATAAAAGCATCTTAGAACTGAACTACTGGGCATGCATTCTCCACTGGAGTCTTAACCAGTCAAAATGGTATAAAAATACTGAGCTCGTTTTTCTTTTATTATTGTTGCAACCTGAAGATTTTTAAATGGATTTCAGAGAATATCAGCAAGGCTTACTACTCGTTCAGCCATACGCGATGCAAATGCGTATGGAGTGTGGGGTTATTAAAACGGGCTATCATTTTCACGGCCATATGTTAGTAATTCTTTCTTATCGTTTATAATGTTATTTATATTGTGCATAAAGTTCCCCAGCAAGCATGACAACACGCACCAACAACTTCGTTTACTAACCGTTTCCAGAATGAATGAAATAACGCGGGTCAGAAGAAGATGGCTTCGAATACTGTGAGCTTGTGAAATTTGAAGAGTATAGCCCTTCAACCGCTGTTTGTATCAGTTTATTTGTTTCTCTAGACTGACTGAACATGGCATGTTCTCCAAATCCTCTGTGCCTCGAAGACACCCCAAAGGATTCGCAGCTAGCTGGTTCAGAAAATGGAGAGTGAAGCATGGCAACTGCCGTCTGTGTAATGTAGTCCAGAACGGTGGAGTAGTTCGTTCGGTAAGCAAAATTTGATGCCGTTGGAGCGCTAGTTTGCCGACAAAAGCCAGCTCCGTGTCTTCGTTGTGTCATCGATTCGCTGCAAGCACCATGACCACCGTCACCTCCGTAGCCTCCAGAACCACCACGTCCGCCGGCGCCACCAGTTCCGCCCCGAACACAAATGACTACGGGTGTGAATGACTGCGTCCAGTCGGACAGTAGGTTCAAATCAACAGTAAAGCAAGAGATGTCATTGACAGTGATGTCGCAAACATTTTGCCTATAAGCATCGCAGTTCACTGGTGTTGATGTCAGGTTGAATCTGACCTGAGTAAAAAATAGGGTGGAGTTAAGGACGACTTTTGAAAAAATGAAGCTGAGTGAATAGTATACGTTTACCGGTCAAAATCTGCTAGAAGCTGATGACCTGTTCAATGACTTACCATTTGCTCATACATTTGTGTCCAGTGTCGGAAAAGTGAAATGACACTGATCAACCACTAACAAGTTTTGATCAATCCCTTCAAGCAACTTTCATATGAAATACTAGGACTGTCAGTTTTATTATAATACTATATGCAGTAATAATGATACCCTGATACCTTAATAATGATACTACAATCTGCAACAATGAACTTAGGTGCCTCTGTCACTTTCTTCTCCACAAAAACAAGCCTGTTTGCACCATCGTTTGCCGTAAGAAGAGTTTACAAGCGAGCGTTTGCAACTGAACTTATATATATATCTGTTCATGGGAGATATAAACTGAAAATGTCACGAGGTTCTGAGAGCCAAAATGAAAACAAACGTCAACGCGTCAGATGACAAGCAGAATCCTACAGGAATACTTCTGTCGGGCACTTAAGTCCATCATGAATACAGGTAATTCATGGTTTAGACAAGCATACAGCTTTTGACCACGAAAGTGGTGGCTTCAAGCTATTTCAACGTTTAGGTCCGCACCTTGTCGGTAAGCTGACTTGCACTTTTACTGAAAACGTCAAATACAAATGGGAAGAACTTGCTTCTGCAGGTAGCCGAACATTCCGGAAAGGGCTGACCCGGAAGACATCGTGAGTTAAAAGGTCACAGTATAAATTATTCGGAACCCTGAGACTATCGTGTTCGAAATACTTTGGTGGCAGACCACAACTTCCACGAAATCAACTTATTCAATGAGTTATTGAGTATGTTCAGCAAGAAACCACTAGCACTGAGTAAAAACCATGCCGAATAAACATCACTGCTGATGTTTTGCGAGTAAAGAACGTGAGCACGTTGGAAATCCATTCGGGTTAAAAATGTAACCTTCCCATTTAAGCGGTATAATCTACTCATCTGTTTGGCGTGTTTGACTTACTTAGGGTAATTTTACTAAGCAGCCGTTCCTACTGTAAGTATCTAAAAGGTAATGCAGAACAGTGAGGTCATATTAGCTGTCAACTGGTAGATATGTATGGTGTGATATGCCACACTGTTGAAGCAACCCTAACCTGTGTTGCAGATCCAAAATGAAAAGTGAGCAATACCTTAATCACTATCGTCATAAATTGTTAAACCTCTGATTATGGTGGTTTAAAAAGCAAGTGTTTTCTTTAAGATCCAAACAATGTATAATTTCTTGTCACTTGAGAAGAAAAGTGTGTGTTATTTCAGTAGACGTTTTTTTCAATTTCACATTTTTGGCATGCAGGCCAATCATTTTGAGGTAGCCATATGGCTCACGGCCCCCTCTGCATCAAGTAGGCTGTCAGCTGTGTTGCTGTTGTTCTCTCTTTATATTTACTAATCTGTAAACAATGTTGCTGCTATTGTTCTACAATTGTTTGTAATATACATCGTCTCTCCTACGTACCTTTATCTGCAGTCACATGCCAGAATTTGATAGAACCCCCGTCTGATGTTTACGTTGAAACGGCTTTTGAGACCAATTTAACGGGCTGCATCACTTTGCGAAAGCTTGCCTGTCCCGTATGGGTTTTTACCTCACTTTGTATCCAAGAAGACCTTCTACGGTGGAAGTGTTGTCTTTTGTTTGATGTTAAATTGCTTTTTGATCATAACATTTGAGATTCAACTCTTTTCATTGGCACGATTCTCAGTTTATTGAATTGTTCCGACCCGAATTTATCGTTTTTATTAAGGCTAGCTAGCATTCCTTATTTGCTGGCACTCATGGTTACGGATCGGCGAACTTCAGTAAACTATCACCATCTTTTGATGGTTTTAATTGCTGACGTCTTAAAGGATTCCAAAAACCGAACCATTGTGTTTATTTCTTTAACTGGAGTGGACTAGAATATTCAAAATCCGGTGCACAATGTTATTTATTGCTCCACATTTTTACCAGTCTAGCAGATTATATCCTTCAAATAAAAGTCCATCAGGTTTCGTACCTAGCAGGCGTTTCTCACATCCGAATGCAGTATTGAATAGTTTCACAGTTTAAAACCGAAATGCAGCTATAATGAACATTTTTAGAACTATCAGTCAACTGACACTTTCAATAAGTCGTACAATGTTTAGAAGTCATACAAACAAGTTTAAAGCGTGAAGGTCCGCACGCATATACCACACTTCGCCGGAAATGCTACTCCATATTGGTTGTCAGGATAATAATTACCTGCACGTTTTCCCCGTTTGATCCCCGAGTACCAGGATGACCGTCGGTCCCGTTCTCGCCGATTCCTGCAGGCTGACCGTCTTCATTATGTGGGTATAGTGTATGTATGGCTGAGGCAAAATGATAAATTAGTTTTTCCAATGAAGTTTGCAGTTTGATTGTACATTACGTCGATAACTGGGTGCTCGTTAAGTTAGACTGATTTTCAAAGGAATCATCTAAGGTTTATTGGCCCGGCTTCAATACATTTCTACATAAAAATGATGGGTAGAGTGCAGTTCAGCCTGTTACACGACCTTAAAAAACAAACGTAACAGAAGGCTATTCCGCCAACCTCACAGATCATCCTCATAGTGGACTATTCTGCAAGTTCCATTAAACCCAAGTCGGTTGCGCAAAAACGGCAGGCATTTACACAAACGATGAAGTAATAGTAAATATGTACAACTAAATTTCACATAATTTCTGATCCTGACCATAATTTCCAAACTCTATCTCATACACGTAGGTAATACTTAATGCTCATACTTCGATTCCTTCATTATGTGCCTAGATTATGTCTGGTTTAATTGGCGTACTTCATACATCTGATATTGTTGAATGGTATAGTTTTTTTTAAATCTCAGAGTAAAGCCTTCATCAGTTGCACGTGTTTTATGATACACAATTTTCTAAGATAATCTGGCATTACATTTATAAATGTCTCACAGACAATGTGTTTATCAAATCAGTGTCTCACACACTTACCAGAAGTGTATACAACTGTCGAATAAACCATTAGAATACTAGGTGAATATATTAGTTGATGTTTAGGCTGAAAATTATACTATCTAGCTCAATTTAAGTTGATTAGAAATTTTCATTCCCACTCCCAAGAGTCATATAATGGAATTCCTGACCAAAGGATTGAAACTGTACGGTAGTTACACATCAACTAGTGACACGAGAAAAACCGTTTCTTGTGATTCGATCACTCGATATAAGTTGAGGTGATATCAGTTTAAGGTAGATGAAAAAACCGTTAAGCTTGCATATATTTTGCAAACTGTCTACATTCCGGTAAACCTTCAAGCCCGTCACTTTCAACATGTAATCAACGGTCGACCACTTTCTGCACTCGCAGAATTCGTACCGTTTTCACAAACCAATTGGCCCCTGAGTGTATGCCATGCAAAATAACATTCTTACATTGATCTCCAAGACACACATTTGATTTCGTCGGAATACAACTACGATTTACAGTGAACGTTGAAGAGGTAGACAGGAATCGTTCATGACAAAAAGCATTCAGGTGGACTGCAAACAGTCCAGGATTCGTTACTATTTAAGCATCAATCTTATGTGATAGCAGTGTCTACCTACGGCTTATTCTGAAATCAAACACTAAATCTGTTTTTGACTGTTGGCAGAACGCATCCATGATACAACCAGTAAAAGGTCACAGGTAAAAAAGGCAAGAGAGTTGACAGCCGTGGTATCAACGCCTTGGAACAGTTTCTCTGATCACCCAACTTGAACAATCCGACATTTGTACAAGCCATTTGAGGTTGAATTTGGAATTATCTATACTCTTACCGCTTCTTTACTTATTCACATTTTTAGGATAAAAACGTTCACTCTGTGTAACGACGTTTTGTCTAGTTTGTTGCAGCATAGTTAAGGTGGATCGAGACCACGATACATTGCTAACTCCCACTACAGTTGATAGATACTTTCTTAAAGGTTCCATTTAAAAATTTACTACAACATTGCTTAAAACACACAGCAGTCTGCAGTCCATTAAAGTCACATATAACGCACATTAACTCCGTGAACATACTGCCTACTCTTCATTCCGCTCAGCAGATTTCATTCGTTCAAATTCTTAAAAATACAAATTATCAGTTCGGAAAAGACCTGACAGCAAAAAATCTTCAGTTCAGCCGGATTCGAACTGACGACAGAAACAACATTCCTGGGGGCGGCAACTGCTCTATCAGTTTAGTTACGAAGCCATG
>LUCH01001943.1:52841-69353 GCA_013368495.1 Paragonimus heterotremus | reverse complement strand
CGCTTTGATAGGTCACTGCATCTGTGTTCCAGAGTAGACAACAAGCTTAAGTGTACTATTTCATCTCGTTTGATTATGAATCCGAAAGAGATTTGGACGAATGACACAGGATTAAGTAGTTACCAGAGATCCACAATTACTCGAATGTTCAGGAAAAAGACAGAGATAGCTGCTAATAAGTTGGTCTGCTTAATCTTACCAAATGAGGCAAATAATGTGGCAGACAATCTGAAAAGAAATGCTATGCAACGAACTTCCTAGGGACCTTAGACAACTGTTGTTTAAACCAACTTCACATGGAGGATAAAATACACAACGGTGTTCTTATTTGGTGCAGAGAATTCGCAAACGGCGTCATATTTGTTCTTGGTATAAGATAACAGACAGCTTCTAGTTGTTAAGTCTGATTTATAGTTGTTGCTACACATCACACAGTTAGAAAAAATTGTGGAATGCGGTTGCAAAGCATGGACGTTAATACACAGAAGTAACTCGTTAAATATTAGAGATGCTACAGTTGTTTGTAACCAACAAACCCGACAGACATCCCGGACTTTCTCCTACTGAACTAGTCATATTAACACAAACTATTTAAAATATGATCGTCCGCGATCCTAACCACGCTGATCGAAACTCTGCTAAATATTGAACCAAGAGTTTCATTGCATATTATTGTCAAACACTCCACATGTGATGGCTTTAGTTCTTTGAAAACAAGCTTGTTCTCTGAAAATGCACACAGTAAATTTTACGGAGAGATCAACCAATTGACAAGCAGTCTACGTAAAATCAATCTTCTTCCTTTCTGAAAAGTGAATCGTTTCGCTCCGATTATCCAGTTTACATACAAGTGAGCCCATACAGTAATATCCCAATGTTTTTTCTAAACTGGACAGTTTACAAATTATTTCAACCTCACCTGCGTTCAAGCAGAACTAAATAATCCACTGTCGTTGCTTAATAAGATAACTCAGGAATTACATCGAATAAATTTCTTTTTCTGTAAATTTCTCCTCAGTCTGCTTAACACGTGACAAAAGGTCAACATGGTTTACTGTCTCCTCAAACGCCAGAGCATTCCAAGTTTGAGTTATGTATGTCGATCATTTAAATGTAATATTCGACCACAGTGTGGTAAAGTGTGCTATGTTGACCAAAAACGTTTGTCAGTTCACAACCCATGCCAAGTTTTAATTGAGTAACTCTCTCAAAATAGAATGCACACTCGACATTTGCATAGTGTACTTTTCAAGCTTAATAGACTGTCATCCATTAGATAGAAAAAACAGTCTGCGGATTTCATAGCAACGTCCAAAACATTTGTAACACAAGGCGCATACGTACTTATACATCAACGCGCCCAGAGAATCTTGACAACCCATTACTGTGGAACACATCTTTCTTTGTGAAGAGAGGAGGCTTCCACATGCTAATGCCCACCCTCTCCAAAATCCGAAGAAGAGCGTATAAAGTTTAGTTGTCTCAACCACCCCACCTCCAGTTAATCCAAACGTTTATGAGTGGATATAAATAGTGCATGTAGTTTAGTAACACTTACGGTAGTTTGGAAGTTGCGTAAAGTCCGTACTTTGTCTGGATTCGTAACATCGATAGAAACGGAATGTTCAAACATGGCAAATGCTCTAATAATTGATTTACAAGGTCACACCAGGAACTTTCATCTCATACATCTGGACTTCGTTGCTCATCGGTCCCATTTTCCCACTAAGAACCTGTCAAACAACCCACGAGGTCAATTGCTTCGGCAGGATTTCTGAAACGATCCACGCCGAAATCATTGCTTAAGTGCAGAGATGAGAAATTCCAGCCTGAGCCATCCAAAAACCTGTCGAGGCAGTCGATCTTCTTGGTAGCTCCCGTACGACACAATGGATGACTGGTCTAGAGGGTTAAGTTTGAAGCACATAGCCAGGTTTCGTAGCTCGCCTGATGAAGCGTTTACCGCACTTTGGCTCTGTCTCTTCTGTTGTCAATAAGAAATCAACCGAAGCATAAATTGTTCACATTCGAGCCTCTTCTAAAACTTATTCATGTCTCCAACCAGATTCTGTCCAGGTTGTCATTTTGTCTTATTGTTCTTTTATTACACAATCAGCTCGACACCTGCATAAATCTACTCTCGCAACTCAAAATTGAATCAAACTGATATTTTGAAGTTTCGTAATTATGGGCAGAATCACTAAAGTGGCCTTTTTGACTAATTCAAGTTTTATGAACATAGTAGTGATGGAACGGCAGTCCACGAACTCGGAACTCCGACCGTCAGATAGGACATCAGCACACTATCCACTGCGTTACCCTCTTATCCGAAGGATATAAACCTATCCACAGTTGGCCGTACTCCAGTGTAACGTCACTTACTGACAAGGTGCTCTCATATTTGTTTGTTTCTACATCGTCCAATTTCATTGTTTGCGCTACTGTTTTGTAAAATGTTCATTTCAAACAGTCGATAACTCATCTGGTTGTAAGTTTTACGGTTTTTGTTGATTACTAATTTATCACATACAAAAACAATCTGATCTGAGTAAACCTTTAACAGTCTGTCTGAATCAACAGGTTTAAAGCTGCCCTATCTTTCTATGGGGTAGCATTTCTCTGTGAATCCGAATTCTTCCAATATAACTATCGATAACAGGCACCTTAGTTATTTTTCAAGTTCCTAAAGTGAATATTTAATTCTACTGTCAGTTGGTCATTTCCCTGGTGAATAATCTGTCGCATGGATGAACAGTTTACGCAGGTTGCATTTTGGCGACACGTTCAAGCAGCACTAACCCTCCTATTTGCGTCGAACATGTGATAATCTAAACGTTTAGCACCTTTTGTAAAAAGCGAACAGCAGTGGGCACTGCAGGCATCTAACATACCTGTTCAGTGCTTCACTTATTCACTCACATTAATGTATAGATGACAGTGATCGTAATCTCGTTACGTATTCTTGTCTAAACTTTCTGACAGCTACTGAGATTACCAACGGTATTTCTTTTTCATTCACTGTATTCGTGGTAGGCGCAGACTTTTCTGATGGGTTCTCAATTAGACACATGTTTTACATCTATATGCTTAATCTACGTTCTGCGAACTAGCTCAGTTTTACCGTCATGCAGAAGCTAACTAGTAATATGCAAGCCCTGAATCAACCCATATGATTCCGTGATTCCACAGTACTCTTCTTCTGTACCAGCCACTTCATCCTTTGTCGATTAACGCAAATCCTTCCGCCTACACATAGAAAGTCTCAACTTTTTGAACGAAAACTCACACGAACTTTCAACAAATGAGGCTCTTCGTGCCATTTAGGCAATGAACGCCCCATCCCTAATTCTGAGTTTGTATCACCACCTCTTTACTAAAAATCAACAATTTGAATCATTACTTAGTGGTAATATACCTGTGGCAGTAAGCTTTGATTTAGTAATACACATTTTTGGCATGGATTTGCAGGCGACAGTCCCCTCGAAGTTTTCACTTTACGCGCAGCATGTAAACCTGTCGTCATACTCAGCAATTGAAAACTGAAAACTGACACATCATGTACGGTGTTAATCTTCCAAAATAACGATACTCATCAGTTATCGTTAGATGTAATTTGTCCTCAGAACGCACTGCTTTTCATTGCATACTTTTTTAACAACAATTTGGTGGGCACCATGTGCTTCCAACATCCTAGAAGTTTGCCCTCCAGACTGTTCGACAGTGCGGCTGTAAAAAAAAACTCAACAGATTCAGTTAAGTGTTGGTCCTTGAGCTGTAGTCAGGATGAACACATGGCCGGGTTGCGAACTCCAAACATGATCAATGGATCAGTGTAGAATGATGTTGTCATCCAGTGATACCGAGATTCAGCTGAGGCTCCTGAAGATATGTAATAGATCATTTCTACATTAATACTGGCGAGGCATACCGTTAAGTAAACTGCCATACGTGGTTGTAGAGTTTTGTGAGAAAGTTATGGTTTAATTCAAACGTAAGTCTCTAAAGAATATATGTGCATTATAAGAAGATCAGTCCACACATGGTATCGTTAACTTCAAACATCGGAGTAAATAAACTTTAAGAACATACCTGAATTTGGTTTCCATCGTCGGTGTAACTTCTTCCTAATTCTACTGGCAACTGGTCGATATTGATATAATCTACGCTGAACTTTGTCCGTGTGTCATGAGCGTCAGAATTGCAACTCTTATTTTTCCTATACAGTATGGATTCGACGAAATGTAACTCATCAAGACCACTCTGCGACTGCAGTCCAGACGATTCTACAGAAGTTGTGCACTCATACGAATGTGGGACTGTAGAATCGGTGGAGTGCGCTCTCTTTTGCCATTTAGTAAGGTCCCGAAGACGCAAAATCTGTTGAAAAAGTGATACACAAGGTTGTTTACTGTGGTTTCTGGAGCTCAGCTTTGTGAGGGTTGTGATTTAAGCGGTTTTCATTTCGTTACAACAAAACAACAAACTACAACTATAATGTTTATCTTATATCAGTTTATATTCGGACCTTATTTCAAGTATTTAAATCTCAATCGGACTGCACTTGATTTGAGTCAAACTCCACCACTAATCGATAATTGACTTGCACGTTAGCTGAGGTGGCTAACGTTAGGGTAAAATGACTGAAAATGATGTGTATGGTCATTAAACTGTTCAGAAGCATCAAATCTGAATATTACTCGTTGAATTGAAGCCTGTTAACACAGGCCAGTGATATCTGGAACTTATTTAATCTTCCTATCTATTTTAAAAACCGGGGGTTGTTTTGTTAAAACTAGTAGAATTTATATGACAACCTGCACATTCTTAGCTCTGGCTTTTCAACACAGTTCAATAAACTTTGAGATAATAAAAAACATTTCCACTCCTAGCGAGGCAAATATGAACCCACAACCTCGCACTATTTAAACGTTTATTTTTTCAAGACTTTTCCAAACAAACTGACCGTCAGCACGCCAAATAAGGCAGTAATATTTCATATGCGAAGTTGAACAACACTGATAAATATGACGTAACGTAATAAACCTGGAGGCAAACGTGAACTCGAAGGGTGTGTATATCATACATACATACAACTAGAACGACAGAATGTTTGCACAAACTGAGAATTGGAGCTAGTAGGATTATGAGTAAACTCCTATAAAAGTGTGACGCAATATACCAGTAACTTTGAGTGACAGAAGACGACTGAACTTGTTCTCCACTTTCTAGTGACCGATGATAGATATCTTTTATGTTGAAGTGATAGAACGGCGTCGAGAAAGTCAACAACAAAAAGGTGTATAAAAACGAAAGGTTTTCTGCCAACAGTTGTGGTGATCACCTGCCAAAGACGAATCACGATATCGGCAATCCACTGGGATTCGCAGTCGGCTTCAAACATGGGAATAAACACCTGATCCACTTCGCTTAAGTACTCGCAATCAATCGATCGGAGTCATTGTTGTGTTTGACTTCTCTATTTTTTTCTAAACGAAATGACGGCATTTGTGCTGGTTAACGCATATGAGTTTCGTGGCAAGTTTATCAATTATTGAGTTATCTATTTGTGGAAATCCTGGACATCTGTTGGTTTCCAACAAGCAAAGGAAAACTCATTTGGTTGTATATCATCGGTTCTGCAAACTGTTCTATGGAGATGTTGCACAGCAAACACGTACAAGCAGTAAGGAGCAACCGACAAGTAGCTTTTACATTCTAATCTCAACACATACAACATGTATGGAAAATATATACAGTCAGTACACGGCAGGCGTAATATGCTATTACCTTGTTAACGTTAAATTATTCACACTGTCGTCGAACCCTTTTTATAATAGAATTACTTGTTATGCTTGATACGTGGGTAGTCCAAGATGACTTGCATTTAGCACCAAATGTATTCCATATTTGTCTGTAGCTGTCAATCACCGCTGGAATATAGCCTCGCTAGTGACACCACCGAGAATGAGCGGTATTTGATAAAGTGACTGATATAAATGGTTATGGTTTCCTGTAAACCTACAGTAAAAATTTAACTCGGATTTTATTTAATAAACACTATCTGTAAATGCGTTGCTTGAATATCATGGTTTTTGCCAGTAAAATAGTTTTTGTGGATATTATGCTCAACACTCATTTTTATGTGGCTCATTGATTCTGCTTGAATACTGGAGCAAATTACTACTCACGAATAAGTAATTAACAACGTATTTTTATCCGTCTTATGTGTAGTTGAACCTGCTAGATAAAATTAACTTGATTACGTTCCACGCACATCTGTCACACAAGTTTTACTTAACTACCAAACTAGACGGCTCAAGCCAACAAAGAGGCCAGGAAATCACAAAAGGTTTCGTGAAAGTTTATGCCCAAAAGTACTGAGGTTCCGATATAACAGACGACATAGCCATCAGAATCGTAACAAAATTCACTATTGACTAAAGTGTGCTACAGTCGTACGGCCTTTTTACAAAAGGAACTTATACACACTAAACTGCCTGTGTAATCGATTCACACACACCGGTTATGGACCTATTCAGAAGGTACTGTGACCTAGGTGGACGTACACTGCAACAATGACTGTAAATAATTTGAGAAGGAAAGTTCAGTAAGCAAGACCAGAATTGATAAAACAGGGCTAATCAAAAGAAACGGCCGCAGCCCGCTGACATCTCTGATAGCATTTCTAGCAAACGATGCTATTGATTACAAGAAACACTAGAAAACGATCGATTTCTACGAGCCTTACTCGATGGAACAGTCAGGATCTTCGTGTTTTTTGAACACGATTCTGTTTGAATGCTGTGTGGTTTTATTCAACTGTTTGTAGTGTTGGCATGTAATGCCAGGTGCGACAAACGTTCAATGAAGTACGTGACCCACCCATCGCACATTATGAAACGTGATTTGCCGGCAAACTTGTGCCCAATTTTATAACACTCTATGTTTGCCGAACGCCTCACACCCTTCAGCTTTTATAAACAGCAGCTCACTTATGAAATGAACTGATAGTCAACGCATCGCTTGCAATCCAAACATTTTTCCTTTCTGAAAATTGACTAATTCTGACAACCTTTATGTTTTACCCAAACATTACAGTTCTGTGCATTTCGAACACCTGAAGTTGAGTTTTTTCCTTCTTGCACCCTCAAACAACCAGAAACTAGAGGGTGAGTGAACAGATGAGCGCCAGTCACACAATAATAATAATCGACAATAAGCCTATGGGAATGTTAGTAAACTGTCACAATCAATAATTACCTGAAAACGGACAATCATTGCATTTCACAAATAATCTAAGAATGAGACTGAGTTTGTGCAAAAATAAGTCTAAATGAGGAATGATGACAGGAATGTGAGACTAAACCAATACGAATGATTGCTTGTACTGGCATCGATTGTTAAACGTGAACGTACTTTTAAAACACCCAGATAGGGGGTGTGTTTTGTATAGGAAAGGATATATTCTGGTTTACACAAGGTTGTATGGGAACAAAAACTCTCAGATTATCAGGTGATGGCGGATTACAAGTATTCTGTTCGTGCCACTGAATACGTCTCAGCAGTCACAAAAAAATTTGTTCATCCCATTACGCAGCGTATGGTGCAATATTCAGTTGTTCACGTTAGACCTCAGTTTGGAAAATACAGAAACTTGTTATACGGGTACTGAAATGTTGATCACATATCACGTAAAGTTTAAACAGTATAGACAATCGATTGTGCACTAGTGATTAACAATCTGCGGCTACAAAGCCTGAATTTTAATGTGTCTGGTAGAATGACGTTAAGAAGTTTTCTTTGCTCCCTTTCTGGGCCAACATTCACCGGCAAAATGATACGCCAGTAGCCGGAAACTGCAAAATATAGGCAAAATAGAGGTTCGTTGCTGCCAGTTGTGCTATAGTTATTATCATGGGAATTTTACTAGATCAATCATGAAGTTTTAACATCTATGTGCATAACAGTTAACTATATAAAAGACATTTCTACTAACTTTTATTTCCACTGCATGTGATTGCTTTGTACAATATTTTAACTTCAGTGTTGGATGAGCTTGTTCAAAATCCGAGTCTGCCCCCGTAGGTTTGTGACTAGTGAATTGTGAAACTATGTAAGATTTTGCGGGAAATTGAACATCGGCGAAGTCTGCGACCGTCGGTCCAAAACCGTGATTGATAACCGCCGTCTTTGTTGTTCTTGAGTTAGGCATTATTCCTGGTAACTGAATAAATATAAGTTGAACAGTGCAAGACAAACAAACCTGTTGTTAGCTTGTTTTGGCTTTGTGTTATTTGGAACAAAATCAAGAAGTAGTACGTTTTGGCAAGATTTATACATTTTTACAAAATACGTTGCTTGATTGTACGCTCTCATGATCGCAACCGACGTAAGCTAGGTACAGTTTTAGGGACGACGCTCGATCACCAGCACTGTCAATTTTCTGACCTTCTAACGTTTGTTGCTTACTTCATACCCTGACTGGAACATTTGTGAATACAATATTTCTCATTGATTGATTAACACAAATAAGTTGCAAAGAACTTTGTTTTACTCTATTTTCTTAATTATGTGCGAAAAAATTCACTTAGCTTCTTTGTTCTGGCAGTAAAAATAGCTGGGTCACTGTAATGAAAAAGATACTGCACGGAATATTTTACACGTTGGAATCGAAATCAACGCGGGTTAGTTTGTTCCTAATTCTTTCATCTCACCCTTAAAATAAACATAGGAGTAACGCCGATCATCTCTCGCACTCCAAGTTTATAATAACTGATTTGTGCATATATCTATCCTCTCGTTTGGACGTTGTGAAGCTTGTGCTCTTCCATTGTATTACCATAAGATGCAGCCATCGTCAATTTGCTGCTTACAATCAGAAGTAAGTTTGACGGAGGTAAGTCCTGTCAAATAATTGAAAACATTTGTGTTGAAATGGAGCGTCGGATCGTTTGAAATATTCAGCTTGCACGGTCCACTTGGGTTTGTTTGTTTCAGCGGCACTTACCAAACATCTACTAATCCTGAGTACAGAAGCGAGTTAATTTTGTCTTTTTTTGTCCAATATTTTTTATGAAATGCGACAAATAAAGATTGTCGATTCTGGATCAAGAATTCTACAAGATGTTCTATATGTCAATGGTTTTTCGACATTAAACTGTTTCATCCAGTTCGGCCAGTTGAATGACGTATACGAAAGCTTTTGGTGATCAATATGTGAACTGTCGACTGTTGTCAGGAGGTGACGTCAAAAAGTTGAAGAGAAAGTTACACTTCCGAAATTTATCTGGTAAGCGATTAAGCGATGGAGCCACTTTATAACAATATACATTCGAGTTGATGCCGACTGATGTGGGTTCTCATACACTCACATAAGGACCATAACATGAAACATTTTCATTACAGGCAGCGAATCGGTGGTGCCAACCCCACTCTCAAAATTGATTAAAGTTAGTAGAAATGCTCAGCGGAACTAGTTTAAGCCGCCCACGATGAAATGATGTTTTTGCATTGTTGTTTCCATCGGCAAGACACGTTTGGTGTACATGATACGGCGTTCAATCAGACGATGCTGTGAGGGAAGTGTTTTCCAGTGTGATAATCCGTTTATCAGTGAGTATTTGAGCTTTAACGTAGGTCTCCCAGAAAAAGTGAGAGTAGACACCACACAGTTTTTCTCTTTGTTCTATATCACAAGAAAGAAAGACATCTTTTCACCTGTCTGATTCCTGCGGACTGGCAGCTGGTCAACCGTGAAACTTTGTTGTTGTGGTGTATCGTGTTCAGTCGATCTACTTAGTCAGGGAACATCCCGGAGGAGTACGGTTCAGGCAAGAACTTGTGGGATTTTGATGAACAGTATGTACTTTAGAGCTAAAGAACAATGAACACCACAAAAACAATTGAGTGTTCTTGGTCAACGAGCTCAACACTTGACCTTGAAATTGCTATGCTTTTCGTGCCTAATCGGAATGGTAATTAAAACAACCTCGAAAAACAGATGTTTCAAAATCGGATTCTAAATTGCGGCTATTAGAAGGCAGTTGTGTAAGCTCACCGCTGAACAAACGGTTGATCTAATAGATAACTGTATCATTACTAGAAAGTGTCCCTTATAATCTATGCGACAAATGAGTTTAAAAATAAGTAGAATGACCTCATTGACTTTCATTTGGAAATATCGGTAATTTAGCTTTAACGGTGGAATTTATATTTTACAAAATAATCTGAATTTGGGCAAGACCAATTACTTTTTAATAACACTGCCTTTTTACTCTGCTGCTTAGATCAAATTCCCACCTCATTACTCGATAATGAAGTATTTTTCTAATTGGGATGTTGGGCCCCAGCTCTGTTGCATTTAGTGGAAAGTTTTGTTGAAATTTGTAATTAGTATGATATTCTTTCGTACAGGATATATACGAATACGACAACAAATCTTTAAACGAGGGACAAAATTTCGCCAACTAAATGTCAAGTTGTTCTTTCATAAAATGCAAATGAAACGGTTTTTATTCTATCACGCATAACGCGCTGGAAACCGACTAACAAAATAACTCAACTACCAACGTTTTATCTTAATTAAACGGTTGACGTAGAAAATCATCGTTTTTGTACCTCTTTCCACGCACTCAAAAAAGTTCCCTTGGCTCGTTTCATCGATTTTATGTCGTTTTATCAAAGTACTCACGCGCATTGCTTGCATATGTTCGAACTGTTCGGTGCCGTCGATTTTTCACTGACAGCACAAACAAACGAATAGCAAACATAAATGTTTTTCAGAAAAATTTATTCGCTGCCGGTGAAATTATGTTCAACTGAAAGACACTTTCTAGATTATTGTTTAAACATACACTGGAGTATGGAGCAGTTGGACAAAACTTGTTTCTCTATTGCCATAATCAAAAACATAGGTTTCAGTCAATAAAAATTAATTGGGTTGCGTAAGAACTAGGTATGGTTTCCCCGATTCAATAATTGCAATCATTTAATTGAAAATCAGACCAGACTTCGCGTCTTTGAACTGAGTTATAGCATCTTAATCCCCGGTTATGGTTCATAATAAATAGTCTACTACAAATGATGATTGTTGACAAGTTAAACTCCAAAATCCACGACGTTTATTGAGAACTGCACATTCAGGTAAATATTTTATCCAACCTGCTGAAGACGGAGCATTACTGTCGGGCGCTTTGTTCTCACGTGGCCCGGATATTTGCACAAAAATGGAAACTTAAACTTTGGTCTTTGGGTTGCACTAATAAATTTTAACGAAATCGAAAGTTGAGTCAAATGCCTCTGTTAAACATTTGACAGACAGAATTTTCAGTTGTTTGAACAGCCACGACATAATAAGTTATGATCAATACATATTAACGGACTTAACTGGCCTCTCAGAAACGTACTGACGGGTATCTTGTTATCGTTGTCGGATGAGGGATGAGTTGAAGAGGTCGTCTTGCGCAAGTTGATGGCGGAATAAATTCGTCTTGTGTCATGACTGTTGTGATTTTCTTTTCTGCGTTCCATAAGAAACTTCGGTAATTATGTCACTATTTTGGGATAATTATTCTGTAACGCATCAGAGGTGTGAGAGCAGAACTGTGTAAGCAGAATTTGTTGATTCGTCACAAAGGAGACCTAGGTTTGGGTAACGAATCTCCCCGCTGAAAGACATTTAGAACCCACATCCACCTAACAGATTTGAAAATTTCTAAATCGCGTCAACATCAGTACGCACTGAAGCCTGTTTTTCTTGGGCATCTGCAAAAACATTCAAAAGTGAAGGAGATATCCCTGAAGTCCCCAAGGCAGTTTCGGAATAAACCAAATAATTGTTGAGTTACTGTTACAGTATAACCAGCAGTAAGTCTGTCTCCACGAATTACTCTGAACCAATATATTGAATATCGTTGAGGACCTGATAACGATCAGCTAAGTCCTCTGAGTTGGATACTTCTTGAATGCAGTAAAATCAAACGGACATTACTATTCGCTGTTGTTTTGCACTAGTGTCATGATTACCAATAATATTACTGCCTGCCGATCTCATAGCAGTTTGTTCGATGTCATGAAAATGATTTGCAAAAGTTTTGTGCTCGTCTGATCGCAAGCTGTTCAACTGTTTATCTTCATGTTTGTTCATACGCAAGCTTTAACCGGTCTCGTGTGATCGTACAGTATGCAGTCCTACTCGTTTTCAATTTCTTCTTTCTCGCATCCAACAACATACTAATGAAGTGCTATATTCTACTAATCATTGTAATCTCTGTCCAGTTATCATAAATCCAGTCCATTACCACATTTGTCCAACGTCTACCTCGATCCTTCATGAACTGGTACTTCTGGTTCAAATATGATATGTCACATAACGACTTTTTCCTGTTGACTGCAGAAAGGTACTGTTTTACTGTTCCAAAAAGTGTAAACAGCTCCAACAGTTGGCAAAACATCTAACGGTTTTCTTACTTAGGTTAATGGTCAGCTAACCCACGTGACTGGTTGCGAGACGTGAGTATCTGTAGACTTCTTGTTAACAGTGGACTCTGAAAACGTACAGAATCAACATTGTAACAGTTTTGATAGGATTAAATCATCTTAGTTAACTTAAAGCAAAATAACAGAAATTTCATCAGATGCACGTCATTAAAAGTTTTTAATTCACTGAAACTTCAAAAATGCGGAACCACCCAACGAATTCTCATGGACAGGAATATATCTGCGAATGAATGGAAACAATATGAACTTACACATATCGTGAACACTTCGTTTCTTGGTACAAGTTGAAAATTTTGATTATTGTAAATTGAGAACCACGGAAACTTGATCACGAATTTCGCATTCAGATAAGCCTTTCGACTGTTCCTGTTCGAAAGAAAGCATTAGACCCGAGTTTCGCTCTAGCTGGAGCTAATCAGTGGTAAATATCTTCGTCCAGACCGGAATGTACACAGTAGCCCTCGTGTTTGTGAGATCAACGTATCAACCACAACGCCAGCAACTTCACAATAGGCATGACCGAATAATCATTCACTGCGGTTAACGTGCTGGTCTAACATGCATGAAGACAGGTGTACAAATTCCGTTCAGGAAGAGAATATACATTACTGATGAGCTCCTACAAGAGTGAAACTTGGGTTCATCTCAATGGGGGCCATTCCAAATGCTTATCTGACATCAGCGACCGCAGCCAATTATGGACAGTGTCCAGTTTGCAATAGTTTGCTTGCAGTGTTGATGGCAAATATGGAATCTTAGCCACAAAAATGCGAACGATTTTCTAGTCGACCAATCACAGACTTTTACAGCAGTCCTGACATCCGACTAGCGCCCTAATTAATTTGATCTTTCCACTTCTAGTTGTGAAAAACTCGATGGTAATTTGCTTAATTTGTCTGCGACAAGAAAGTACCACTGGTAATATCAGTTCTAACCGAACTGTTTTTATTTCTATGACGACCAAATAACTTTGCACACACTAGACACTGCATTCAAATTTACCGCGGATATAGCCACGTTTATCTCTTGTAAACTTGGGTTAGAAGTTATCCACCAACTTCATCTCGTATTAATCGTATATTTGAAGACCGTTTGGTTGACAATTTTGGCACCAAAATTAGTTCTGTGATTGAATTTTGCCCACGTGTTTATTTCATTCAACAAGATCAGATTCATTGTTCAAAAACGTTAAACTCGGTTTCCAAACAAAAAAATGTCAACTTTAAAGTACATTATTAAAACAACTGACCTTCCCTACTCTTGAATACTGACAATGTTGCGTCACAGTCGGCGATCCCAACTCAAACCCTTGATCATCACGTGCAAGAGCCATGCGTGCAGACCTCAAAGCTGGTAGGAAGGCCTCATCCATTAGACCACTTTCGGTTTTTTCCTTCACACGTTCTTGAGAAGGCTTACGCGAATCAACGTCACCAGGGTTAAAACAGAGCAAAGATGCACTGATTCTCCGGGTCGTTGTGTGTTTCTCGTAAAAGCTTCGCAGAACATCGCATGCTGATGAAAACTCTTGGTCCTAAGGTGAGAACAAATTTTGTTCCAAATTAAGTGTCACAAATATACCTCTCTAATAAAAAAACTGACAGTAATTATGAATAGAACTAAAATCGAGATAACCGCGTTGATTTCGGCGCACAGGTAGCCTTTATATGAGGTCTTCCGAATTATTTACGTGCATTATCGTATGAAATTACCTGGATGCTTCGGTGCAAATTTATATTTCACGTATAGTATTGTTTTAAATTTTTGTAAGAAACCCCTTTTCTTGTTACTCTTGTTTACTATGTTTTTGGGAAAGATGGAATGATCGCAAAGACATCATATTCTTCAGCAAAACTGAGTTGTGAGCCGTTTTACTCTTAATCTGTCATAGCATCTGCAAAGTAGCATGCTACATTTTTTAAACAGTTCTTTTCGTTAAATAAGTGGGTTTGTTAAAGATTTCGCGAATTTCGACAGTTCACCTCAAAGTTCAAATTATTTCTGCTAGGTTATTCCTCTAAAAGTCGATAACATGGCTGTTGCCTAAATCGCCCAGCAAGATTTTCAAAACGTCAATTTTATTTCATTCAGCTAAGTCCGAATGTTGTGCGCCCAATTAGCAGACCGCTTATTGATAATAACATCCACACAGTGTTCATCAACTACGATTTTCTTTATTTGCTCTTAAAGTGTACAAGCACGTTTCAGTGCGAATAATTTTTCACACAGCAGAAATTCTACAAATACCCAAATGCGTCAAACACGAAAATAAACTCAACGGAGTTAGTCCGTATATGCTGCTGATTGTTCAAGTCAGTGATTCAGACAGATTTATTTGAGGTGTGTAACTTCCCAGTAAGTGATTATTAAGATACACAGGGCAGTCCCAGACTAGAACATTGAAAAAACTAGTTGATGTTTCATTAAACTTGCCCCCAAGTGGACACAGCATTGTGAACGGCTGAACCCCTGATGAGAATTGTTAACAAGGTACAGTCTAAAGTTTGCCGGGTCAGAAAGCAGACGGGCTAAATATCATAACCAACATATTCAGCATTTTGTAAATACCTTTTTTTAAACACTGCGCAATTTTCATGGAATTCATAGGTGATGAAGAACTAAGACTTCGCTTAATCACGTAATTTGGGAATTTGTTGGATTCCGTGATATCATGAATATATTGAAAACAGTAAGCTGCGATAACGCTCTTTTAAACTGCCTGAAGAAATGAGAAAAAAAGATGTAACTTACCAACTTCAAATAAATGTCAAAACATGAAGTGCAACTGGTTGATCTGTCTGATTTTGTGAAGTTCAACCACTGAACTAGGTCAAGTAGGGTGAGTGCTCTGAAATCAAATGTGGATTCTCTAGTGGCCAATCAATAAAATTCTGAATTTGATATTACCTATACTCATTCTTCAGTTTCATGGAAAAAATCAAATTTTCTTTGAAGTTGACGGTAGATTTCCCAGGTGTACATTTCAAACGAAGGTGAATTTCTTGAAACTGAATGTCAGATATGACTCACCAGTCAAGTTGTTGCCTACCTGCTCGGCAAAATCATCACTTATGCAACTGTACACAACACCATGGGTATTCCACTTAGTACAAAAAATACTGTCATGTTTCCATCGTGTTCTACCAAACCGCCGACATATTTTCCGATATAGAGCTGTTTTGAGATGTGTAGGTTCCTCCTCCAACGTTGACTTTATACCAGCGTTTAACGCGCTGTCATGCAGAACAGTTAAATTTGGCATATTAAACAACATGTTGCTTCTCGGAAGCATTCCAGAACCATGGTTCTCGCAAACACATTTTTCAGAACTCCGTTAAGCTTAGTCCACTTCACTCAATTTAAAATCCAACGAAGCATCAGTGGCAATCTAGTCGTCTTCAAATCTGGCCAATTAGCGGCTTGCAGCAAGAAGGTGGCCAATGATAGGGAGTGTGATACAGTTACATTTCGACTGCCTGAACAGGAAAAGTGGCTGTAAAATGAGGCAACTAGTAAATTATAGCGCCAACATGTGTAAGTTAGAAGTTTTTCCCCGTCACTTTATTAAACGCAAATATGTATGTCTAATTGGTAGTGAAGGTTTGGGGATTTAGGTTTTTTCAAAATTGAACTCCACACACACTTCATCGCAGCCTCGTTGTTAACACGCTAGTCTCACAAGCATGAGGGTCAGAGTGCAAACTCGGGTCCGGAAAAGGATATGCACTACTGATGAGCTCTAATAACAGCGAAACTCGAGCATGTTACTTCCTTTCGAAGTGAGCCAGCCCAAACGCTTATCTGAATGCGAAGGCTGCGATCAAGTGTGAATGGTGTTCAATTTTAAAATATATGTATAACTTTGAAACTTGGTGACCATTTTGGTTATTGTTGTCAATAACGTTGGTTTTCACATTTATTCAGAAGTTATAAACGTAGTTGCCATCAAGTTTCCAAATGATACTGAATGCTACATAAAGGCTACAACAGAGTGTTCAACTTACGCAATCCTAG
>LUCH01001943.1:4970-19373 GCA_013368495.1 Paragonimus heterotremus | reverse complement strand
ACCTTGCCTGAAATTCCGATTTTGAAGTTTCCAAAAATGATTACAAAACGAGGATTCGCGCCAAAACGACCCCCGTACATTTTGGAAGACCTTCATTTGGAACCATCCGATACAGGTCATCACGGATACTTCACCAGCTGTGTTTAAAATATACAACAGGACCCAGCATTTTTCCATTGGTGGTGAAAAATGCGGCTAGGTGTTTTCCCCGCAATCATATCGGTCATCATCTGTCATGATTGCCAAATACCCAGCCGTTGTCTTTCACTCGGTCATCATGAAATTGACACTGCCACGTTTGTTCGATTTCGTGGATTATGGTCCTGGAACTCCACCAACTTCTCTGAATGAGTACGCTTTCGGGTAGCAAAACCGAAACGACAACAATCTGTATCGGCAAGACATTCGGTCCACCATCTAAGAAACTGGTTATTTACAAAATGTGCGCTCGACCTCAGCTTGAGTACTGCACTTCCATTTATTGCCACGTGCATTGTTGAACATTCGGTACTGATCCATCCCAGTTGCGAGAACAAAAGTTATACCTCACAATTCTGTGCAAGCTTATGCACTCGGGTGCCATTACTACAAAGTTTGCCGCTCATTTCCAACACAGCCCTTCATATGGTGTTATAAATAAAGGTCTCACTTTGCCAACCTCACCAGCCTGGAAAAGGATACGCGTCAGCTTCTTTATTGCAAAATTTTCCTACTGTTGGGAAGGACTCCCGAACGAAATCAGAGTCAGCAACAACATTCAGCTTCTTAGAAAGGCTTGGACATCCATCTTACACCATCAAACGTAATGCCTATCTCCACACTTGTTGTATCCTCCGATGACCTTTTTGAATGTTGTCCGGAAAAGATTCAGTCTTCAGCAGCACATAACGTTCATACCCGTTCCTACTGTCAGGCTCCCATTGAAAACAGCCTGAATGAAACAATTTATTGCGTCCCCACCATTTACCCACACCCCATTTAGCGTTTAAGTCATCGCATACTCAAGCAAACTGTGATAGCCCACTCATTCCAGTATGCTTTCAGGCTCTAATTAATGGTAGCCTGTTTATTTGATCTGCACACAAAACTTTCCATAGAAAATAGTGGGAAGAAACGTTCTTCCCGTCTGCCTTGCATAATCAAAGTAAGACCTCAATTCACATATTGTGCTACCTCCCTCGTCTCAAACCCCCTTGTTAACCATTTATCAATCCTTGCCTTATGAAATATGAGTTCTAGCTTAAACGTCGGCTCTATACAGGGGACAGATGCCAAAAATTCATGCGGAATTTTGATAGTAGCGTGATAGTCATTCTAGAATTGAGTGCTGGTTACTCACTTGTCGCGAACCACAATAACAAATACTTGGTAGTACTACATATTTTATTAGAATACATCAATATCGCGTGCAGTTTTTGTTAAAAAATACAGGTACATTATTCATTATATTACGTAGGATCGCTCAAACTTCTCCCATTCAGCGCGTGAGATTGTTTCTTTCCTAACTCTCAAGAACATCTCTTATGCGAAGAAATTGTCAACGATGAATGGACGCTCAAGACTCCACATTGACCGAAAGATTTGATAGATTTTCTTCCTTTAGACGTTTGCCAACCCTCGACGGAGCCCTGCGCTGGAGTATGCCTAACTGTTCACTCGATTCAATAATTTTCCGTCTTCCTTCACTCAAGTCGACTTATTTCAACATTCTGCCGATGCTAGTTACGTCGAATAACTGCTAAATCCTTGGAGGGTGTACTTTTTCGTATTTCATGGCCTGACTTTGAACTATTTGAAACATCATCACCTACCTAACTTTGTGAAAGGCAAACCACTGTAACATCCGGTTTTCCTGACTGAATCCGTGGAAGAAGTGACCTATCTTTATTCCTGGCGAGTGCATCAAACATGTGTACACCGCAACCCTTATCTCTCTGATTACAGTTTCTTTTGCTGACAGGCTGCTACACAACTATTTGTTGTTTTGTACCGTTTGTAATCGTTTTCCGTGATAGCGCACACCCGAGCGTACTTTTCACAACTGCGCTGAGAAATAAGCAAATTATTGTCATCTTCGTCGGTACTTCTTTTGTTTCATTTTCACACACGCTGGTTACTATTTGTTATTTTGACAGCGTTCTGGCGTCGTAAAATTCATGATTGTCAGCAGTTCGAATGTTTGTGCCACTGCATACTTACTTCTGCCACGTTACGGTGACAACCGGAAATGGCGTAAACGATGGTGAGTGCATCCACCCCATTAGCGGAACAATGTAAGGGGCAACCAACCTCCACCGAGACGATGACAGAAGCCGTGTGTCTACTCAGATCAGGTCGCCTTCCTCAGGAGGCGTAAAAGTGAACGTGCTTGTTATGTCTTCATAACTCGACATAGTTCACTCACATAACTTGAAGGCGGGCACCGACTGAGGCAACTTATATCTTGAAGATCCCGGAAAACGTGCGTCGTCGGGATGATTCCGTAGAAATAAACCACGCAATCTGCGCAACCATATAAAATGAAGTCAACTACCTAGGATGTTTATCGGAAGTGGTTTATCGACATACCCCTGTTCGGTTCATAACTCAAAAGGTAAATTCTACAGTTTTTCACGGGTTGCCTACACTACTTCGCTAACTCCCTCTGTTGTTTAAATGCGTTGTCATCATTGTTGAAGTTAACTTGTTACATCAATCACCGGGAGCTTCTACGCAATGCATCTCTCTTCATTTTAAATGTACTCTTGCTCGGTGAATTCATTGTGGAGTGATATATTTCAATTCCGCATATCTTCCAACCTACCATGCCAGGTTACGGCGTGCGTGGAATTACTTACCCGACGATGTCCTTTTGTGACTGGTGACCTTTCTTAAACTAGGTGTCTACGTCCGGAGTCTGATGGTTGTCTTGTGTTTGATAGAAAGTCAGTGAACACATCCCTTGTCTTTTCTACCTTCTATTCCCTGATTCTTCTACCTGCATTCAAAATTCTCCCAACAGTTTTTGAGAGTTTTCCTCGCACAGACCAACACGACCATTTTTGCTACGCGCCGAGGTAAATCGCTCCTCCCACGAATGTTAATCTCTGTATACTACTACAGTTTAGCACCGTCCACCGGTCTGAGCTTGTTCCCGCGCAGTTTGCTCGTTCTTATTTGTCGCTGCTGGACATAGGTTTATGCAAACCTTGAGTTTATTTGCGCTCCGTCGCTTCGCCACCACGCAAATTGTTGTATTCGGCCATATCCACGTGAATCGTTGATTTGGGAGTTTGTAAGCTTGGTGAATTCATTGAGGAGGTTTGTTATAATTTTCTACTAATTTGTCTTTTGATATTTCTCCTGTACCCTAACTCTTCACCAATAAAATATTTGCCTTGATGATCGTCTTTTTTTGGACCCAAATCGGCTGCTCAGCCAGTTTATGATTTATAGACGCTTGCTGCTTCACAGGCGCCACCATTGTAGATCCGGCCTATTGACGGACTTCCTGAGTAGACTGTGCGTAGCTCCAAGAACTACTAGACGTCCGGGATTGCCAAGCGTCACAATTGTACCTAATTCAATTTACCAGGTAGTCGTTCAATTTCTGTCGATATGTCACTCATCTTATTCATGCAAACTTTTCAAGTTCGTTTGTTCCTGCCGCAGTTTTTCCCTGGCGATGACATCATTAATCTCCCTCCACCATGTGGTTGACCGAGCCACTACATACATCTTGAGCTTTTGCAAAGTATTTTTTGAGGGTCTGCTTCATCTCACTCCACTGACGTTAGCGGCAGCGTTACGCGACACTGCGGACATTGGCATCAAAAACGAGCGTAGTGTTAACCTAGAACTGGTTGATTACGTTGCTCAAAATTTTAGGCTGTGGCTCCACCAACTTATTGTTGTCTGTACTTGGCGGGACATAACATTGGAGAAAATAAAATTTCCACAGTGGTATAGTCTCTGCCTACGGACGCCACGGCAGGGATAGATCTGTTGAAAACCATTCCATTCTGATTTTATTTGCGCTGTCCTAAACGGTGTACTCGTGAAACGCACTGGTTGGTCTTAGGCCAAGTTGTTACAATTTGTTCACTTCAGTTTGACCACACGATTGCTGCCCATTCCATCTGCTAGGTCAAGTGTGAGACCTTTCAGGTTTTCATAGGCTGAAGGATGCTATCTTGAGGCGAGTATGGACGGAAGGTTGCCATCGACGGCACAACACATCTTGATCGTCATGGGTAAAGACAGATACATCGGCGAGTTGGCAGCCTGTGATGGCAAAACATCTGGATCTTTTCCGCCGCTACCAGCGTGCTCGCCAACCCCACCTGTTCCTTTGCCGCTCACTTCGGTAACATCAATTGACGACGGTTTAGAAGATGAAGAGGATGTGCAGCCATGTGGACAAAAAGGCTGCGTGAATCAACAAGCTCAAAAGACGCTCAATCAATAGCCGCGAACGATCTAATTCTCGCAGTCCACTAGGATGGTGTTGGCATAATCGAAACTGCTGACGTTAAACGGAGAGCTGCAGACAGCTGTGCAAACTTCATATTCGCAACACTGCCCCTGCAGGCCGGTCGGCAACAGCGAAGCTTCCCGCTTGTCCAGTAGGAACTGTTCTACCATTTTATATCAAGAATATGTCGGCCGGCTCACAGCTTCATACTGACATTAGTGGTAAACTCAGCACTATTCCATCTCAATCAAGTGGTCGACTGCAATCTAGCTACCCCACACTACAGGCCGCAAATAATCTCCGCATCAAAAATTTCGACAAGCCATTACATGCTAGAGACTTGGTTTTCCCGCGAAGTTTTCAACGAGTGTTAACAGACGCTCCGACACCACTCACCGGCGCCGACCTGGTCCCCGTTGACCTTTATGCTGATAGTAAGTAGCGTAAGTCAAATGATAACACCACCGCTTTCACGGTGAATGACGTCCGTTCAACAATGGTAGCAGTGAGTCCGCGACCAACTCTTTCACCAACACCGTCATTCGCAGCACTATTGAAGAACTTCTCATTATCAATTCGACCTTTCTGACGTACATAAGTGGTCAGGTACGGTGTGGACCGTCAAATTACAACACGCGGTCTTTCGGTCTTCCCCTACCCACGCCGCCCACACCCAGATAAACTCACAATAGCCAGGGTCGAAATCGAACATGTGCTTCAGCTAAGCATAATTCGACCCACAAGCAGCCCTTGAGCGACACTGCTGTAAAAGGTAACAAAAGAATCTCCGAGGGATCGGAGACCACGCGGTAATTACCGGGCTGTCAACGGATGGACACTGCATGAAAATTACCCCATAATGCACACTGTTTATTTTTCCTTGATACTAGCCCGCGCTGTTTTTTCTCAAAAGTAAACCTGGTACGCGCCTACTATTACATCCCGGTTGATGGATATGACGTCCCGAAGACAACCACCACAACATTTTTGGGACTTAGCGAGCTCATAATGTGACCTGCATATCTTAGCGCTTTGTGAGCGAAGTGTTGCGTGGACTTTTGAACTTTTCTGCTGCATCGGCGTGGTGTTCAGGCCAGTGTGCTGCTTTGATCCGGCGGGTTGCGCTAACTGCGACTTCGATCGTTGCAGGTTCAACCCTGTCAGATTGGCCAGCGGGGGGCAGCCAGAAAAAAAGGAGATGCGTTCGTTGTGAGGCGTACGTCGTGTATGGTATTATTGTGTTCTGCTTTGGTTCGGTTTGATGTTTTTCTGCCTAATCTCATTTTATGCACCCATGGTCGGTTTATCTGTGCAGTATTAACTTTGTGTGAATGTGCCGAATGTCTTCGGTTATGACTGTCGGGCCTAATCTATGTGGTTGATGCTGATGCACATATGTGCGTGTGTGTCACCTGCTGCCTTGCGGTACAGGCTCTTGAGCCAAAGGCTTTAGTTGAGGGCCCTAGTCGTTCTCCTGTCTAGGTCTGGGCGTCCCAGCAGTATCCTAAGCCCACAAAAACCGTGACTTTGCAACAGAAACCAAATACCATACTGCATAGGCTGTAGCGCGGGATAAACTGTGTTGCCCTATCTGCTGCACATGACAGGGGGGCAGGCGAAAATATGCTACTGCTAATCACACACTCATACTGTACCCCCCCAACATTATTCCCCGAACAGATAGTGCTCATTCAAGTTTCAGTAACTCGAAGACCAACCTGAAGCAGATTCGGGGACGCGGGGCCCCCTGTGTTAGAACATGGGATGTATGCAAACCACGGTACCGATGCAGCTCCAGCGGACGGCCAGAACAGCCCAGTGCACTGGTCGCGATGGAACTACTTCGCCATGGGATCGACATAGCTGCCTTGAGTGAGACAAGGCTTGCGGACCAAGGTAAGTTGCGAGGAGCAGGTGCTGAGTCAATCAACTGGATAGGTTGCCCGACAGACGGTACTCGGAAGCATAGTGTCTGTTTTGCAGTCGCTGATCGCATCAACGTTTTTATGATGGGCTAACCGGACGGCATCAGCCCTCGAATGTTGTTTATGTGCCTACGACTCGGTCGAAGTAAGTGTGCCACATTTACAAGTGTTTATGGCCCAACTATGTGTCGCAATGATGATACAAAGGAACAGTTCTATGATCAACTTTCCGCCACAATCCGGTCGATTCCGGTGATTGATCGGCTGTTTGTTCTGGGTGATTCGAACACTTGAATCAGGCGCGACTCAGTAGCTTGGCCGGGCGTCCTCGGACCCTACGGCATTAGTTCAGTCAATGAGAACGGTGATCTTCTACACCATTTGTGTGCTACCCACGAGCTAGCTATCACGAACACCCGATTCCAGTTGGATGCGAGCGACATCACGACGTGGACCCATCAACGAAGCGGCCATCACCACTTGCTTGACTACATGATTGTGCGACAGCGCGACATTCGTGAAGTACGCATCACGCGAGTGATGCGCGGCGCCGAATGTAGCATCGATCATAGACTGTTCATGACTAAATTATTCATCCACGTACGCAAGTCTGTTCATTGTAGATCCTCCGGACAACGGTAGAAGTTGGATATCAAACGACTGGAAAACTGCGAGATGAAGACTGTCTTTCAGCATGCAGTGGCTGCTCGTCTGCACGACGCTCCTGTATCCACTACGCCTGAGGGTATGTGGCAGTTCATCAAGAAACGGATAACGACGGCAGCCACCGAGACGATTGATGTTAAACGCCGGGAACCTCTGGACTGGGGTGACGACAGCAACGCAGTTAATGTCGAATTGGTAAAAGGGAAGAATTTCCCGTTTCCTGCCTCCGCACTGGGCCCGGACAATGAAGTGAGAAAGGCGACGTTCCAATGTATCCGCGGTCAACTGACCGAGCGTGTTTGCGGAATCAAGAAGAACTGGTGGATGGATCACAGCGTGCGGGTGCAGGGCTTTGCATATCGTCGACAACATAAGGAGTTATACGATTCGCTGAAGGCGATTTCCGGTCCGTCGATCCAGTCCAGTAAAGCACTGATAGACGTGAAATCCGGCTGGTCCTGAACCCAGCCGGAGGACAGTATGAAGGTCTGGCGCAAACACATTGGTAATCTATTGAACCGTCGTGCAACCATTAGTTGTTTGATCGTGAACAACCTGCCGCAACTGTCCATCAAACTTTCACTTGCCCTTGATCCGGATTTACTAGAATTGCAGAGACCGGTTGGTCAAAATCGCAACGGGGAGGCTGCAGGTGAAGATGGATTGCCAGGTGAAATCCCAAAGAATCGCCGGCCGGCGTTGGAACGTGTACTGCTCCAGCTGGTTCACCCTATCTGGGAGCACTAGATGATGCCACAAGTTTTCAAGAGTGCTCTGATAATACCATTAATTAGAACTGAGGGTAGCAAGCGGTACCAAGATAGTTATCAGGGCATGTCTGCTGGGCTGCGCAGGCAAGGTGCCCGCATGAATCGTTCTGGCCTGGATGAATACGGATGTCTTAGAGACCAATGTTCCTGAGGAGCAGAGTGGATTCCGACCGAGTCGGTATACGGTCGACCTGACGTCTACTGCTCGACAGCCTCAGGAGAAGTGACGGGGACGGCTTCAGCCCCTGTGTGCCCTCTCCGTAGACATCACCAAAGCGTTCCATTTCGTGCGCCGTGGGGTGCTGTGGACGGTGACTGGTAAGTTTGCATGTCCAGGTAAGTTCGTAAATTTGACCAGATTGTTGCCTGTGGGCTGAAGGCGAAAGCGCAGCGACGATTTTGACATTGTCACCGGCGTGAAGCAGGGTTGCGTCTATTCAGTTTATATTAGACTGCCATGTTGTCAGTTGCTTTCAAGGACTCCGTTGAGGACGGCGTTGAGGTGGAGTGCCGGACGGATGGGCGCCTACTGAATATTCGACCTTTCGGCATCCAAACCTGGTTATATACCCCAACGATGCGCATGCTTCTGTTCGCAGATGACAGCGCGCTGTTCGCACATGGCGAGGAGGAACTACAGCGACCAGACATGGTTTTCACAACCACCGAATACAACGTTGGACTGGACACCAATACAGGTAAGACTTTTTATTTCTTTCAGTCTTCCTCGGGTGAAGGTGCTATCTGTACATCTCCACCCCAAATCCGTTTTACCGGAGATTTTTTCGGCAGTTGCACAGATTTCTGCTACTTGGGTAGCAATTTGTCCCATGATCTGTCCGTGGACCGCGAGTTGAGAGCTCCTGTGCAAAGGACGGTACTGCCTTGAACGTCTTGAAAGACGAGTTTGGAGGAACCGCAACCTGAAGCCGAGCACTAAGCTCTTTGTCTACCGTTCAATGGTGGTTCATACACTGCTGCACGACAGTGAAACTTGAACATTGTATCAGCTTAATATGCGCAAACTGAGCCGCTTTCATCCGCAATGTCTCAGACGCATCTTGGGTAATCGGAGTTCGGACCTGGCTCCAAACACTGAGGTGCTACGGTGAGCAGACATGAACGGAATGGAAGCCCTGCTGATGGAGTCAGCTCCGTTGGCTGGGTCACATCTGTCGGATGGACGATGACCGTATCCCGAAGCAGCTGCCTCATGGACAATTAAAACCAAGCAAGCGAAATCCTGGTGGTCAAAATCGGAAATACCAGGATGTTGTGCTGGTAGGCCTTTCACGTTTTGCAATTGATCTTAGATGTTGGGAAGACAGCGTTAAACCGGACCGCCTGGAGGAATACAAATCGGACGGGCGTCCTCGAATTCAACGAGCAGTTATTGCGTGGTCGGGAACGAAATCAGGCGGTACGCAAGAGAACCATCGGCTCCGCAGGTCGTTGTGACATGAGCATGCGGCATTGCGATGTGTGCGGCCGCGAATGTGCTGGCCGTTTGGGTTTAGTAGGTCACCAGCGTACTCATCGTGCATCGTCGGCCAAGAGACGAGTACGTTAGGCTCAGGCATGTCATATCAGCATGATCATTTCATTTTGTTAATGGTTGCACCAACCCAGATTATGGTCGTTTGGCAATTACTCCGCTCCTCTTTTCAGAAACCTGGGTGTCCGCGGTCTTCTACCCATTCTTTTCTTGAGCTTCGTTGGTGTGTTGAATAATCAGTGTATTGAACGATCAGCCTGATCTTTTCGTAGCCCATCTCTGCTAACTGTTTTTCGAATTTGCCCTCTCTGCTACGCACTATCATGCACTCATATACTGAAATGTCTTTTATATTGCATTTTACATATAAAAATCTTGTCAGTTTAGACCTTGACATTCCGATATCTCTGCTTATTTTTCGAGAAATAAAGGTTTCCTTTTTCTGCTAGCCATCAATTTGCTAACCAGCGTTGACCGGTTGGACACAAAGGCCTCACTCACACACCTACTGGTCTTATTCCTTCGGGTTCACACCGGATAGGTGATGTGCAACTGGAACCGCAAGTGGTGTAGCGCCAATCACTTGAGTTGATGTGTTAAAGGGCAGGCGTCCTTTGACGTCGGTCACTGTGACGGGCTAATCCGCTTCGGATGTCGCCAACCGGGCTACTGTAATCGCACGCTTGCATCCACCATGTTATATCAATTGTTAGCCGCTTCAACAAAAGTTTTTATCGTCTTTGCGCCGTTTTCAAATGTTTTTCGCCATACGATATCAGAATCAAAACCGATAGATGAGCTTTCGGAGACAGTTCGCTGGATAACCTGGGACATCGCCTCAATCAGGCCATTGTTGCACTTCACTCAAGAAAAGCTGATTCTACCTCGACTTTTCCCGACCCCCATCACAGTGACTTCATCCTAACGATTCCTCGTCCCACTAAACTAGTAACATCGTTCCGTTCGTCATTGCGCGAGTATTTAGAAGCCTCTGACCGACATGGTTAACTCAAAACTTTAATCCATATTACTCTCACAGGAATATAAATACCTTCGTCATTGGCGTGGGCAGCCCCATACCAGGTCATAAAACCAAAGTTCATTGGCTGAACTCCAAATACTGGTCTCTTTCTCATTACGGGTGTATCATACACTACCGTTGACAGAGGAGAAACCAGAAGAAACCGCAGATGACGACCACCAATCTCAACCTCCCTCGGATGCTGTATGTAGCACACACAAAATACAGCACCCTCGGGCGTGAGTTACTGGCTATTTATTTGACAGACCATCATTTTCAGCATCTGTTGGAAGAACGACTCTTCGTTGTGCAGACCGGTTACAAGTTCTTAACGCTTACTTTTCACACTAAAACCGATCGGTACTCCTCTGGTGAAATCCGACGGTTCCTGTATATCTCCCGGTTTGCCACGGACATCTGAAACTTACGTGGTGACACCAGGGTCACTGTTGTTGCATTGTTGCATCTGGATGTCGAACTGGTTCAGTCGCTGCTCTTCCTTGATTTGTCTAAAACCGGCCACCGCCCAACGGTACACTGAAGACAGAAGATATTTCCACTTATAAGCCCTCTATATATTCTGCCGTTCCTTTCCCAAAACAAGCTGGTGATATTTTGTGCGATTGTTGGCTAGCATACATAGCCTTTTCGTTCTTTTTCTTATCTGTGTAACTTTTTCGACCATTTCCGTTGGTTCTTTCAACCTGCCAATCGCAGCACACTGAAACTGACTGCACAACGCTTAGCTTGAGACTAAATGAACAGTGTGTGAGGAATATCGAAGAAGTGAAGTGCACAAGGGTACGGTTACCACACCTAACACACTTCCCCAGAAGGAAACCAGTTATTGCACGCTCGTCTTGGCATCGTTGGCTCAGTACCATCCTCCAGCGGTTGTACGTATATACTGTCTGCACTTGATTGTTTCACCTGGGGGCTCTCAGCTGCACTCATTAGAGGTGTTTCATCAGAGACAGTTACCATAGCCTTCTATAACACTGAGTAGCTAATTTTGGCATGCCATCTAAAATGACCACTGACCGAGGCATTTAGCTCGAACTTCCATCTTTCTTCACCTCATGCAATTATCAAGTTTCCCACACATTATAACAGCGGCACACCAGTCTCGTGCCAATGGTTCAGTCAAACGTATACGAAAGCAATTATTGGCTCTGAAAACTTTCCAGTCCTGCTGGACAAAATGGAAAGGAGGTCTGCCACTTATTTCCTGTGGAATCCAATCAGTTTTTAAAGAGGGCGTTAGCTGTACTACTTCTGAATCAGTTTACTTTGCTACAGTGCACGTCCAAGAAGAATCGCTCCAACCCTTGAAACATACAGACATGAAATGCACTACTTTTCAGACTCTCGACAACACAGATTCAACTTTTGCTTCACACTAACCTCATAACATTGCCGACAAGAACAAAAATCCTCAGACTTGCCCGCACTTGCATTTGCGTTCACGCGCCAGCATGTCAACTAGAGACCGCCACAGCTAACATATCTCTGCCTCTTTGAACTGGTTGAATGCAACTAAATATTTTCATCATTAAAAATGTTGCATGTGACGAATCACTGTCCACTGACCAGCCAAGACTAGGTCACACAAAGCGGGATGCTGCCCACCTGATCTGACGTTAATTGCATATAACCAATCTCAACACCACCAGTATTACACGGACCTGAAGGTCATCCACTTATGATCAGTGACAAGGCAGCACACGCAGAGGATGGTCCGTAAACTGACACTAGACGATCCGCGATATCTTAGGGCATGTGTGCACAAATGAACGTCTGCCAGGTGCACACACCAAATACCAGGCGCGAAGTAAAAATATGAGTAGTCGAGGGAACCAGCGTAAACTGTGCGGAGGTTACGACAAATATTGACCAGCGTTAAATGACGCCCATACGCAGAAGGAGCGAAAAACATTCCGGACCCGACCGTCGGGTATGCGAGCATGGCGGAAATGGGTGTAGCCACTGGAATATTTAGGCCGAGAGGCACGTAGGTAGACAAACGCAATCGCATGTAGCAAGCCGATAGCAACCGAATATCCGTACGATCTCATGTACAACGTGAGGTTGAATTTCGAAAAGAATTTCACACATCGTACAGCAGGTAGACCGGGGTTGTCTCCAGATCACTGCACTGCCCCAGTAGAGGGGTATTTAGAACGCACGCCTTCGATCTACGTGAGGACAAACTGCAAAGAATCACACTTGAACTAGTCTAGTTCACGCCGCACCGCCTAGCAGTTAGTGTTGCAATTCTTACACGCAGCAGTTCCAAACGATTTCTCACTCCAATGTCCTCTTCTACGGTTTCAAAACGAATGGGAAAATAAAGATTTGCACACTCAGGTCGTATAGTGAACACACGGGTTGCGTTAGGGTGCTGGATTTGCAACTTCCCATCGGTTAAGCGCGTGACAGCGTAGCCGAGGACGAAGGGGGAAAGGGATGAGTTTGGTGACACATTAACTGCGAACTAACATGGTGAACACAATTAACGAGGACGTGGATCGACGCATCTTCTGATATTTTTTCCGAAAATTTCGATTTTGTTGGGTTTTATAAAATTGTCTGCGAAATTTTCTAAAAGGCTGAAGGAGAACAAGACAAATGTTAGTTATCTACGAAGCGTTTAGGCCGGTGCACCTTTAGACCCAAACGCGCTACGATGGATACTGACGTCGTCAGGAAATTTGTGGTGTCCGCTGATGCCGATGTGCTTGGATGAAGCTGTTCGAAAACAATCGCCAGTCTGGCCACAGTAGGCGGGGGAGAGTTGAAGACATTTACGATCTTCTCAAACTGAGCAGGCTTCAACCGGCCAACGCTAAACTTGTACCAAAAACCCTGGCGCTCGAATACAAGGAAGCGCGCTTCCTCCGAATTACTTTGAAGAGACCTTCACAACGTCATATGAACGGACGTCGTGAACCGCCCACGCGAACAAACAAGTATGTGTGGTCGTGGAGATCTTTGGGAACAAATACCTTACGGCTTTGCACTGATCTGTCCGTCGCACAGAGGTGGCAGATATTCAAGGCAAGCTGCTTGAAGCAGGAAACACCAGATGTACATGCGCCTTTAGCGGACGAGAACTAATCACCAGGAAGTCGCAGTGGTTGGCTGTAGAGGAGGTCGGCGCTGAAAGCGTGGAGCTTAACCCTGAGATCCGCGCGGATGTCACGCAACATCATTGGCAGAGCACCGATAGCGACAAGAGCTGGTTCTAGTTAGCAACAAAAACTTTCTACCACATCGCTTGCAACCGGGTGGCACGCCCTAGTTCGTGTACGATGGCATCCAAGCGTGTTCCCACAACGAAACTGCTTTGGAACTGAGAGTCGCGGTCTGTTGTAACCGTGACTGAATAACAGCCAGATGCTAACCAACGCTCAACGAGTGGGCGTGTTACGGCCTCCCGGCGGACGTCGGGTGCTGGGCCTGTCTCTGGCCACCACGCAAAACGACTTACAGTCAACACTGTATAGGCCACAACATTTGGTGACAAAGGAACCTCAATATCGTTCTAGCAGTGTGCGGGTCGGGTTGTGATCGGAGAGCACCGAAAAACGGTGGCTAGCAAGTGGAGGTAAACTTCAGCCTGTTGATAAGCTAGGTAAAACCGTGCCCGCACTAGTTGGTCCTTCAAAACACCGGGCCAGTTCTACTTATCGGTAATAAGTTTGTTCCTGAACCGGATGTTAGAATGGGCGACGATACGTAACGTGTTCACAGCGGGAAACCGCGGAATTGAAACCATGGCTGGACGGCGCTTTCTAGCTGAAGTACCGAACAAAATTGTTCCAGGTGTCGTCCGTGGCGGTAGGTCGGTGAGGCGCAAGAACGACCTCGTGGTGCGACAAGCGGAAATCATTATCCGTATGTCATGCGTTGTCTTTACCTGATAAGTCGGTGATGTCGTGCTAGTACGTTTCGCAAGACATCAACTACATTGTTGCCATTGTCATGAGCGTGTCGTACGTCTGTCAAAAATTCCAAGATGATATCCAAGCGGTACATGTCGTCGGGCGAGTGAAACGATTACGAAACGATTA
>LUCH01001942.1:56740-79373 GCA_013368495.1 Paragonimus heterotremus | reverse complement strand
CCGAAAGGCTTATCTGAATGTGAAGGCTGCGATCAAGTGTGGGTGGTCTTCAATTTTGGAACATTCTATGTGTTGTTGGTGCGTCAGTGTACGAAAAGAGAACATCAATTTTGGTCACTCATAGTGTTCCGTTGATCAGTATGAGGACTACTAGTTGTCTGTACAGATGTTCAAATTCAGAGCACACAAGCCCTGCTGATTAATAGTCACCAACAGCGACTGTGTGCGCAAAAACAACTAACTATGACGTCGAAATAGCCGTAGTTTTCATAGACAGGCAGGCATTACATATCTGTGCTTTATCTAGCGATTGTTGCGATGCTTGATTTATGCGACTGACGTGAGCAGGGAAACTGAGGCCAACTCACAAAGGGATATATTGGGTCTACATATGTATTTCCCTTTGACATACGCCATGTTAATCATGCTCGATTTCGCTGGAAGAGCAACTTCCAACGTGGTCGAACCCAAAAACACATGATAGATACAAAATTAACTGTTGTGAGGTTTTTTTTATTGCAATCAATGTCGTCATAAGCCGATTCAGCTGTGTAGATATAATAACCACTCCGTTCAAAATAGGTACCAGGAGGAGTTGAAAATGTGAACCCGAAATTAAATGGTTGCATTATCAAAAATGATTTAAAGAACCATTCAAACGCAGAGATTAGGATAACTGACATACCCAAAAGATGCATCACATTTTGAGTGGTCCACGTTAAGAGGGGCGCATCGACGCACCTGAGCAAGTTATCGTTGCCTAACACCAGGCTGTCAGTAGACCCACACCATTTAGCCCGAATCCAGTCAGCGGTTGTTCGCAACCACTGAGACGTGTTGCCCGGACTAAGTAGCCAGCTTAATGGTTACAGCAGGCGCTTGGTAGAGTGCATTGCAAACACCTTACGATAGAATTATGAGGAACAAAAACAATCCGGTGGTACACCCATTAAACGAATGATGTGATAAGGGCTGACTTGATTAAACATGAAGAGCTTGCTAATGCGAGTCGGTAAACAAACAATGATAATCATGAAATATGTGGTCAGGATCTAACAGCGATGATGTGGTTCGTACATCTTGGATTGAAATGCACAAAATACGGTTACCCACCGTGTAGATTGGAACGCTCCTCGATCGGTTTCAAACAGCGTGGTGATTTCTGAATCAAAGTCTCATCCATACGTTGCTTTTTATTGACCACATTCACATCCTTAGATTGTGTGGGCGGAGTGGCGCAACCATGAGCACGTTTCGATTGCTTCAAGGATGTGCCACGATCGGAGAGATCACGGAAAGTGCATAACGGGCTCTAGTGAAAAGAAAAGCAGGAACGAAATTAAACTTATGCAGTTCGGCAGTAGACATCATCGTCATTACCATCCAAAACTATAGTGCATTACTGGTCCTTTGTTGACTCTCAAATGACACACAACCATGAAGAAAAAATAAACTATAATCAAGAAGAAAAGAGGAAGGGAACATGACTACAAAACAAATACATCTGCACAAACATCCAAAATCAGGATGCCTAAAGCTTGTAAACAATTGGACTATGAATGAAGATAAGGCGTCATGATCAGGACAATTTCCGTATGATTTTCACTGCCTCACTGTATTAAGTGCACTTACTTCATAGACACCTCAGGCAAATAATGACAACATTCATGGCACTCAGTTCGATTGGCCGCTATCACACTGAAAGCTTCGTGTACAGAAACATACGCAAGTTTAATTGGTGGGGTCAACTTTTGCTAATTAATTGATTAATTAATCGTGGTGAAACAAAAGAATAAATGTACCACAAGAAAACAGTTGATGGTTGAAAAAGTCAATACTCCACCTAGTCTTTACGTAAGCACCTGGAATGCAGATAGTGTAAGCACTCCGAAAACATCTGTACGGAATCGGATGTAATATCTTCTTTTTATTAACTCTGTCTTTGTCAGATTTAAAACTGGGATATGCGTGTACTTTTTCAGTTAGCTTTACAACAGAGAAGCATAAATGTTAACGTAAAATGTATTACTACCGATGATAATCTTTAGCATGTATCGCCTAGTATTCGATAAGCACTGCAGTATCATGCGTACGACTCAGCACATTTATACAATCAAGAGTTAGTTGTCAATTTTCGGCACAAGTGTAACAGAAATCCCCAAAAAATAGTAAACGAAAAAAAGTGTAGTAAGAGAGGGTAAAAAGAACCGAACTGTGCCAGTTTGGTGTTTTTACTAACCACATCATGGATACGGTAGTGATGCAACAATAGAAAGACCATGGTTCGCAATTATAGATTCATTTTCATAAAAAAAGTTATCGAGAGATGAATGTGGCTACTCAGATAACATGTGCGTTCCAAAAAACCGAGATAAAGTAACGATTAATGGTATAAGCAATTAGTAATAATGAGGGATGCTACACGTAGCCAAGATGTCACAACTGAGATTGAGTGATAGAAAACGCACTGAGTAACGTAGTGGTAGTCAGTCACCAAGTGATTCATGCACAATCGCACAGTTACGCTCTTCCACTGGATCCATTGCGGACAATCAGTCTTGTTAAAATAAGGAGTTTGTCTTTCTGGGGTGGCTTTTGTCTGAACCGATTGTGTTTGAAAATCACGCAACGAACTGTACCAACAGTTGGAAGGATGGCAGTATTCTTGGAAATAACGGCGGTAATTCAAATTCTTGATAATCTGTACAGGGGTACAATCGTTTTTAACAAACCGACACCAAATACACGACATCTTGCTTCTATTATTCAAAATGGACACCCACGGAAGTTTGTGATGAGGCAGTAGAAAAAACGTTACGCGCCACGGGTGTGTTCACTTAGAACAATAAACTACTGATGTCAAGAACCTCAGTCTGTTTTTTACAGACGATACACTAAACGGTATTAAACGAGAACATTAATATGCATTAAAAATCTATAGAAAAGACACACTAAGCGGTTTCTGTTTCAGAGAATACAGAACAGTTCGGATAACCAAACTATCAAATAGAAACAAGGCTGATCAGGGTCCAGGTCGTTAAAACTTACGGATAATTGTTTAGATGAGCGAGAATGATCAGTGTCCGAAGCATACTCACGCCGACCGGCCTGGTCCTCAGCAGCAGCGAGACGAGTGACTGGTGTAACCCAGCTGGTTCGATAACGTTTGACCTTGGCCTGACGCTTACTGAATAACACATTGGCCAAGCTGACCTGCATGTAAGCGACCGGGTGAACAGTTGCATGGAACCAAAAAACGAGGAGTGAACACACTGTGCATTGACATGGTTTGGTGAAGTCGTCTCAAATAAGCAACAGAAAGCCACATATCAAACACAACATGAAAATAAAACGGAAATATCACAAGACTGATCGTCTGGCACTGAAGCCAAAGTAGCCAACGGTTAACAGAACGTATAACTGGTCCTACCGAATTTGCTGGTACGCAGTGGACGAATGAAAAACAAGGAATTAAGTAAACAATACATCCCAGATGAGAATGAAAAAATAAGATGAGTTTAAGGATATTGAGATACTCTTATAAGGTTCTTACATATTAGCAGGTTAGAAAATTAGTTGTAGTGGCCGCACCAAAAAGACGGTTCATAAAACGAGCCACAGAATTAGTCGATTTTTGTTTCACGGGCCAGATTTAGAATCAAACATTCACAGTGGGGTCATTCAAGGCAGTCTATTTCAGCAACAAGAATAACAGGTTAAACCTCTCACTCTGGAAAACGATCTGCAACACATTTTCGACGTCACTCTGTAGATGTCTTCTGTCCGATTACGGGGTTCGCGACCATGCATGCGGCTAGTGGGAAAAGCTCTCGAACATGGCAGTGTCGTAGTCACTGAAGAGCTCATATCCACCAAATTGTCAGTTCCTCGTTTTCTTTATTCTTAAGCTCCAGTGTGTTTTTCCCTTCTCCTATTCTTAGCACATATGTATTTATTTATCACTTTGTTGCGATTACAGATTAATTTACTACACAGTGGCTATGTGATCACCAAACAGTGACTATCGTTTAGATAAGCACTGTTGATGTCGCGCATAGTTGAGGCTATAGTAGACAATTCTTGACAGCGACACCATATTACGCTCATTTCTCGTTGTCGGCACCAGAGGATGCCGATTAATTAAAAGAACAAACCGGATCACTGTGGTGGTTCATGTCAAAAAGATAAGAAACGAAATCATAGGACTTATAAGATTCGTAGGAAGTTTACCGATCGGAGCAAGCTGGAAACATTCACGGACCCCCCATTCTGTGTTAAAGAGCTCGACAGATGGACAGCATAATGGTGTGAATCAGGCTCTAGAGTCGTTGATTCTGGGTAGGACCTCACCAGAGAACCTCAACCCTTGCTGGCTCGCACATCAGAGTCTTGAGTCAGGGACTAGAGGTGGGGTCTCTAAAGTAAATCTCGTCGACGGCATAAACGACCGGAAAGTATCAGAAATGATCGTTCTTCCGACAGTGACGTTGTTCATCCATCGTCTTTTTCTCCTTCCGTTTCGAATCCCATTTTTTTTGTCTTCTTGTCCCCCGCTGGTGATAACGTTTTTCTAATGACGAAACAACTGGTAGACATTGACATTCTCAAGGTCCGCAATCCCCAGCAAGCTGGTCAAATACTCTTTCAGGCCTAGAACATCACGTGTGTTGTGTGTCGAAGACACGAATCAACGACCCCTGCACCGTTATTCATTTGGACTTATCTCTAGATGACTGTCGATTCAAAGCGCATCTCTTTCACAGTCACTGGTGCTGCCGAAGCTGAATTACATGACCAGCCTGGAGTTGGAATCGAGATTGAAACGTGCCGCAATCAGTGAGGCATCTGCATTTATACCACTTCTAGTCCTTCCATTTGACATTGGATTTATCGATTTTTATCCTTAGTAAATTTCTCTGGTAAGTCGTTTCACGTCACCGTTGTAGTTGGCGGCGACCCGAGCTACAGTACCTTCTGGTCAGCCACATGACCGCTGAGAATGAACGAGATGAATGACATAACGGTCCATTAACGGGGATTGAGAAAATCAGAAAACAAGTGATAAAGAAGATCAGACATACGGAAAGTGTCTCATATTAGAGGCAGATATGGAATATCTAAGACGATTCTGATAAACAACCCGTCTCAAGACCTGGAGTGGTTTCCAGAGTATGTCTACCAAACTCATGTTTGAAGACACCAGCGAATGATGTTACCACAACGATGCGTTTATCCGTAGGTTGAATCGGTATTGCTCATAAATCAAGCGGCTCACATGATAATGTGATTTTAGACAACGTTTGTGAACACATGGCGATCGTAACGTTTGAAAATCAAAGCTTCCGCTAATGGGAGGGTGTTTTCAGTTGTCCCGAGAAATCACAGAATGCGTCAAGAACTTTGCTTTGTGTCCTGTTTAGAGTAAGTGCTTTGCTGGGTGTCGTCTGTAGGCTTGTATACAGGCGCCTGGTATTTCTAGCTAAGATTATAGTCGTTTAGGAACAGATTTCATGATACGGGCAGCCAGTCGTCTCATTTATGTGACCGAAAGCTGTTTCTTAGGTTGTGCTGATACACAAACACGAAAAATTTAAAAAACGTAAACGGCTCAATAAAGGACTTTATTGTTTCTCTATTCCGCATGTAAAGCACCGTCACACACAACTGGCGGCTGGATTCGGTCAACTAACAGAAACTGGCAACAACACTTGTGAACCCAGCAGTGCAGACGATTAGGGAGGTTCAGAGATCACCAACCTAAAGAAAATGAACGGCACAAGAGCAATGCCATGATGGGAGCTCTCGTCATGATGCGGATACTCAGTGTTTCACAGCTAAATTCTTGATGAGGAGAAATAACATTAGAAAAAACGTCACACTCACGTCAGGACTACACAGAAGCGATTTCGGCTGTGGACGATCGGCACTTCTAGCAGTCCTCTTTTCTCCTGGGGAGTTGACCTTGCGAAATGCTGCAGTAGTGGATTCCGGCAGTTGACCCATCGAACGTAACAGAGTGACTTGTGAATGATGTATAGAGACATCTTTTCGACCCAGACTTTCACAGCATAGCACACATGAGGAAAAAAAGTAGAACGAGAAGAAAATTTAAGCGATTGCAGTAAAGTACACAGCCTCTATAGGAAAGTGGCACAAGCCCTCGATGTACGCCGGAATCCGTGCTAACGTCCGAACGGTACGGTGAAAAATGTACAATATGTATTCATAAACTAGCTGTGTTTATTATTTTCGGTAAACCATGTAGCCTTCCACAAGAGATAGAAACTGATAATTTCCCGAGAAGACCGTCTAATGGTGCATAGTTTCATTCTTGCATCTGATCGCTGCATACGAAACTGGTCGATAATAAACTTGATGTAATCTCTCAGTAATGTGCAATTAATTCTGTTCGACATGCTTTAAAGACAATCCAATTTTATCAGTAAATCCAACACTTCGTGGATCTGTCCGTGATTATGACAGCTTCCTATAACCCAATGAAAATTGATTTTATACAATACCTGTGCAACCTCAGACGTGTACCTTTGAAAAACGCGTTAGGTTTTATTATCAATTGTACAAAATACAACTAGGTAGATAGCGTTCTGAAGTAAATCTGATAAGTTTACGCAAACACCAAGATCGAACGAGGTGGTGCAAACTCTGGAAACTTTAGTTTTCATTGAGGTACCATTTTTACACTACCGAGGAGTAGTGATATCCGGGGTTTCGACTATCTGTGACCACATATAACATACGTAGGACATACCATTAAGGGGATAATATTCATTTCTATCCAGGTTTGAAACAATAATATTTCTTTTGGGGATTTACTTATAAAATCATATCAACGTTCGGTTGGTTTCAGTTTTGTTCATCTACAAAATTTCCCTGTAAAACCTCAGGACAGCGGTGAAAACTAAGTCCATGAATACCATGTCACCATATAAAATATGCTCTCAATGATGGTATAACTAACCCTCGTCCTAAGAATAGCTAGTACTGAAGTTTCTTCGTGAGATGCGTTGGGAGTCAACTGATTGCGAAAAGAGACAACGTGGTGGAAAATTATGTAAAAGTCACAGGATCACCACGCTAAATGCGGCTTTGATGCATCTCAGATCGACAAGCATACCGCAGTGTGATTATGAATGAGTTAACATTTTGACAGCGTCCTCAAAATCAGTACACCTTTGGGGTATGAATAAGTGAGGATGTTTGAAAAGAGCTATTATAAATTGAACTCCTGTCAATGGTTGATCGTATATAGTGGGTCCGAGTGAACGCATACATCTCCTTGCAGCAGTCTTGACAATGAACACTTGAAGTGCTACAACTTAAGTCTTGTAAGCATAATTTCTAAGTTTCGACGCAAAAACGCCTCAAGCAACACGAAACTGTCCACACATTATAAATACGAACATTGTACGAGCGACCCACATCTCCGTCTGTTAGATATACAACCAAATCAATAAATTCCAAAACGTCATCGCCAACCTACGACCACATGAACACTGGTATGATCATGACGAACAAGTTTCCCTCACTCAGCTATGTTGAACAACAGATAAGGATGAAACACACACTGAGTTTCACAATAACGGAGACACTGCAAAGAAAATTCATCTCCAAAGAAAGAGAAGCAATTACAAAACAATGATGAAAACAGGATGGAATTTGAAATGTTCACTGATCCGCGACGTAATAAACAGGGTGCCTTTCTCTGTCTACTGGTCACTTCAGTTATCACGTATAACAAGAGAACAACATAGGAAATGTAAGCATGACTTCCGAACAAATGTCATGAACTCGAACGAGACTACCCTATTCCAATCGTTGCACCTGAGAGGTGACATGCCAAACGTTTCACATATATGCGTATTGCTTGTGTGGTTCGACACAGTGACCACGAGTCCGACTGTCAGAAGTGATATGATTAAACTAGTTCCAGTTGGTAAACCACGGAGCTCCAGTACACAATGTTCCTGAAGCATAACAGAAAGTCCGACAGAATGTATAAATGAATAACATCGTCGTCAGTAAAGAAACAAAATGCAGCTGAACTACACCAGGTCGCATCGACAAACTCACGCTTTGCGTTCCCCATTTGTACGACAATGAACCAAATACGGTAGACGAGAGTCTGTCAAATGTGCCTCAATAACGCAATCAGCCCAGAATTCCCCACTATTCGACCAATCTGCATAAACCTGAAACGGGAACAGGTAAGACAGTGGAACAGGCATACAACCAGAATGGCAAATGAAACAACACCAGTATCCGCTTTGACCCCAAAACGATTAGCACTAACAAAACAGAATTCAACATTTTGACTAAAAATTAGGGGCACCGTTAGGGTTCAATTTTTACAGGCATTTCACCAGACAGACACATTTTTACGAGCGACTCAGATAGGCAGTCTGCTTTTAAAAAAAATGAAATCTATACAAAACCCAAACCGGGTAGCCCAATGAGTTGAGACGGTACCGGTTAAGCTGATGTAGATGACTTTACTGTTACCATTTACACTCCACCACAAAAGTATAAGATCACTCCAGCTTTTGGCAACAGATCTCTTATCAGTAAATCAACAGTGATCGTTTTTTTGGACTAACGGAGCAAATGCGTTTTTTTGTGTCCAAAGAAACCGCCAAGAATCATTTCGTCAGGAATGTGAGTGGTACGTTACATTGCGAACACGGTAAGTTCCAAGCTATATGAACTACTGGAACAAATGAGATTCAGACTGGACGTGGCGATTCATAGTTATAGCAGAGGAAATCCATCGGACAAAGAGAATGGATGCCAGTGTCTATGTATTAATGCCATAAATGGGAAAAATCCATCCCAAGTGTATCCGTCGGTGCATCTGTAATTGGAAGAGAACAAGCTAATTCTCTGTACGAAAACTCTTATGGAAGACAAGTAACATGTACAAAAATGAAATAAAGACAAATGTGGTGAAAACTGTATGACCCTTCTGTGCACTACAACTGTACACAGAAAAAGGATGACTTCGTTTCTATGCCACGGTACATCCTATCGAACACATTTCCAAAGATGTTGTAATGAGAAAAGACGCACTTCACTCCAAGTGATAAACTGAAGGTGATAAAAACTAGCGAAAGCGATATACCTTCTCTTTGTGTTAGACTGACAACACATGTCAGTCAACATGAGGTTTGCTCGATATTGTAGAACAAAGATGGAATTCGGTAGTCATGATAATAGAGCAAAAGTGCTGCGTACGCGGTCCATTCGCGAATCTACGGTGAATACTAACTATACAGAATGGGCTACAATTACTAAAATACAATGGTCTTCCATATAGTGCCCCCTTTAATTTGACCTTCAGTAAGCATACCACAGTGATCACAGAGTCCTTCTACTAGACCAGGAGCGTTCAGTCCGATGTAACGTTAGCCATTCATTGTCTAGGTATGCATAGCTTTAGGTCCGAGCGGCCGCGTGCAATTATGCCGTTGTATGACCGCAAACGCTAGATAGACCTAAGTCAACCGGTTTGTTGCAGGTTTGCTATCTATTGGTCAGAACTCATTACAGACATTCTAATAGTACAAATCCAAATGTGATCTTCACCAAATACAACGTAGCCATCATATCATCCATATACGAGAGTCACCTACAAGTAAATTTCTTCGAAAACACTGAAAACAACCTGGATAAATGAAGCTGTGGTATACCTCATGAGTGTATCGCTATTTTTACATTTTCCACCAGGTGGTACTGAGGCAATGTTAAAACCGGTTGTACGAACGGTTTTAGACAAAGGAAGAATTCAGCTAGACCTACCCTGACATAGATACACACTAAACAGATTAAACCTTTGTTGTGTTGTGTTCACATCTGCCCTCAACAGTGACCGGGCTTTCAGTGCCCTCTTCGCTGTGTGCGTCTGATACTATCCAAACTCTACATGATTCGTTGTTGCCACTGCCTTGAATTCTGCTGGTTGTTTTGTACGAACTCAGTGATGGTGGTATGATCTAGCGTCCAGTTACGTATCGGAATTTCATGTAAAGGTCACTATCTTTTGTCACTCTCGGTGTCACCCGTTCTCGCATTTCGTTATGGTTATCGTTGTCTGGCCAGGACTGGGAACAAATTGGTTTGCACTTGACATTACCAATAACACGCCCTTTGATTCCACCATCAATTTTCATTTTGGCCCTTGGAGTTCTTGGGAATCGGTTGCGTTGCCTCAGGTTCAGCGGGCGAACGATAAAGCTGTCTTGCAAACTGCGTTGCACTCCCATCGATCGGGTTCTAGGACGTCAGAGTCATCTCCCGCTAGAAGGAGAAAATCTGTCTTCCCTGGTAGTTGTGTAGAGTTGGAAGGTGGCATAGAAACATTCGGCTGTACCTTATAGACTGCCAAAACCTCACCTTTTAAATTCGTGTGAAAAACATTACAGACAACATGCTAAATAGAGCGTCGACAGCACGTGACTTAAGGACATGTCGCAATTTCTTACTCATGACACGAAAATAGGGGCTTGACAACTGCGATACTGACAGGCTTCCAGTTCTCGGAATACTTGATCGGTTTACGTTAGGCCAACATTTCTACACAAAGGCACCATTGCACATCACAGTCATCAGTGTCCGTAATATCCACGATTGTTCCAGTGGAATGTGTCAATTTTCATAATAACCTATTCTTGGGGCCAGCAACTATTTGGACACGACAACAGAATCAAATCAACTGTTTTTCGAAGTCCGCACAGTTGGCTTTTAGCGAACGGACAGAGGAAAATCAAACCATCATTCAGCAAGTCTATACTGGGAACGGTCCTGCACTGTCAGAACGGACCGCAGGAAAATAACACGTCAGTTACTCTTGGGAAAACCACTGTCGTGGTGTCGTGACGTCTAGAGAGCTTATGCTACATTTTTTTTGCTTAAAATACGATACGTCTATGAATACATGTAGTAACGTCAATAAAGCAGACACAAACCATACAGCAAACATCGTTTTGCTTTGCCTCTGCGTCAACCACAAAACGACCTTCTATTGTGGTGTATTACTAAACTGGAGGTGTGAGTATTCCAACTCTCAGCGAAATACCTCAACGAGGCGTGAGGTACGTCCAGAAGCCCACAGCGAGTGGATCGCGGAAAACATGGGCGACCGGACGAGCTGTCAGTCAACGAGATCAGACCAACGAACGCCACATGACAGGCAAAATGGAGTGAATGACTAGGGCGGAGACGCGATTATTCTGACACTCGGTGAAATATCTTGATGTGGTCGTGAAATACGATCAAAGCCCACAGTGGATAGATGGAGGACAACAACAGCGACCGGACAAGCCATCGCACAACGAAATCGGACCAACGGACGAAGAACAGCAGGCAGAAAACCCCGAAAGAAGGCGTCGATCACACACAAACCGGACAGAAGTGCACACGACATGTGAGCGGAAACTGGGGGGTGTTGTGGACTGGAATTCTGACTCATAATCGCGAGCGTACCATGGTAACTAGCGAGTTGGACAATAAAGATGGTGTTTTATTGGACGCCTATCAGCTACACTATGTTCTCTATTAGTCACTACTGTATTCGGCAGTTTACTTGTAGCTGTGGAACTATTATCATTGCTGGAACAGAATTAGCGTTCACAAATTAGGATCAACCGGTGTATACCGAAGTGGCACATTTACGGCCGAGTAACACATCTCCTAGAGTACCTATCAACCTCTAGTGGCAACGTGAGTATCGCATCCTCGTGTGATTTACGCACGTCTTGGTCAACAGGTTAGTCCATGAGCGTTTACACCCATCTACTAGGTGAATTGGAAAACGACATTCACTGTAATCTCACATAATGATAGACTGTTCTGATAATGTGTTACCCTCAGCCCCAATTCTAGTATTAAAAGCCACTGGTCGTGACGTTTAAATTGTTGCCGTTCCAAAAGATAATAAGATCACATATTTCAGTTGTTAGTTTACAATCTCCGTGAAATGAGTTGTTTATATCAAATGAATAAGAGATCTTTGTTAACTGTGATAGAAATCTTGTGCGGTCATATAATTCGGAGAAAAGTCAACATAAAAATAGACCGAATTGGTACCAGAATCCAATCTATCAAAAAGAGGTCACCGTCTGTTTGTGTGAGTGGTTGGATTGTAGACGACCACAGTTAATCCGGTATGTCTTTTTGACTACAATAAACATAAAATGTATTGAGCAACAGAAGCGTCGACTGTTACTAGGATGCAAGTAATGTTCGTACCCACACTGTAGGATCAGGGCATCAAACCGGTGCGACAAGGTATAGAATATAGTTTAGCCTTGTCATAGTAGCAGGACAGACAATAGTTAACCTACATAACCAACAGCTTTGTCTAGTCCAGACTGTAGATAATCCTCTTCAAAACATTCAGCCACCTGACCACCGGTGAACAGTTCATCGATTATAATGAAACAAGGTATATAAGACGACTGAGAGGTCGCACCTGAATGGTATGTGTATGAAATAGGCATAGGAAACGCTGGATATGTCAATGATCAATCATAAATGTAATACACATAGGCCTCCCGGTGCGCTAGGCCGACAATCTGGATGACGACGCATAGTAAGAGAACAACATCACCGGCTGTCCACTACGCTGTGCATTATTCAGTTCATCAAAGTAATAAAATTTTGTTGAGGGGATATTTGTACGCTCTGTTTCCTTTAGTTGATCCGGTCACTACAGACACACTATCACACGTAAACGTTTCACAGAATGACTCACCTCAGCTTTTACCGGTAACAAATTGATATACAAAATATCCGTTGGCCTCACGGAAGCCTTTGAACCATCATCGAAGTGTACGAGTAGGCTGTCAAATCAGAAAATGAACAGACGCCACAAATGTAAGCCAAGTTTGTGTAAACATGACTGTCAATGTTTTAACAATGCACCACATAGGCCGAATAAAAAAATGAACACCATTAGCAGTACACAGTTGTCTAATGAGGGACATGAAAGGAATAAGGATCTTCATAGTGGCAGAAACATGCACCACTGATGAGTTGTAACAAAGGCATAATTTCAATCAAAAGCTACGTTTCCAACGGAACTTGCCGGATAGTCCACTTGAAAAAGAAAGTTAGAATCAAACGTGAGTGACGTTCCAGTCATACCAATCTAACATCCTAACTACTTATCAATAACCAAAACGATGTTCAAAACTCAGAGAGAAGGTAGCATGAACCTAGCGATTACAGTGAGACAATGACAACGTGCAGCACGCTCGCAGTTGCTCAAATATCAATGGGGTTTTCGTGGTGGTATGTCACATTTCGTGATCTTCTGAGACGGAAAGAAGAACATTCAAACTACACAATGGATGAACCACAATTAATCAAGTAAGACAGCCGAGGACCACGTGACCTCGAGGAGGGATTTCATTAGTACCCAAACCAAAAGTCGCTAGAAAGAAGTGCATAAACCAAGCATCTCATATATGTATATTTTAAGGTCTTGTGTGAGATGCAGAAACGGATTTTGTAAGTCAAGTTTATCAAATAGGGAATAACTGCATGTTGTTTTTATGTTGAGAACTCGGCGTGGCAGGGGATTTACATATAGCTGGAAGTTTAGTCGTGTACTATAACTTCGCCCAACAGTACAACACCTGGGCCTAGCGGGACTAGTTAAGGACTGAGACAGTGACTATATGGGATGTCCTTCTGTTGAATGGTCTGATATTACACTGTCTGCTTGGTCGTTCAGTCTTTTTAGATTTTCCTCATATTCATTTCTGCAGTCTTCCATCTTATCCTCCAAGGACAATTACAATTTGTTGGATCGGAATCGGACAGGCAGTCTCGCGTTTACACGCCCACGCAATCACGCGCCCTAACTTATGCCAGATAAGTCATGCTACAAATTAACCAATCACGTGTACTAGTGCTAGCCGATTCGTCAGTCAGTTATTGATCGTTTGTCTTTGGTTATTCATTCTTTATATCCATGTACCACAAAACCAATCGATACACTTTGTACTTGTGCCTTACCAACTCGTGTTCTCCTTACCCGTGCGGGGCGATTTACCACAATTCTAGCTGCTGAACACGAATTTGAGCTAATTTCAAGTCGCATCCATCGGCAGTTGCTTTACACACTTATTCCGTTCAAATATTGGTTAACTAGCCTAATTTTATTAAGCTTTTGTATTACATCGATTACTGAGATGGAGAGGCACTGGACGTGATAAAAAGACAGACAGCACCAGAATCGGAGATGGGGTACAACGAAGCCGTCAACATCCTCGAATGCTGCTTCGGTCAACCACACCTTATTGCACTACTCTGCTATATTATGTCGTTGAATGTGAGATGCACCCCAAAACACGATGACACACAAGCTCTTGTAGTTTTAGCTGAAAAGAATGAAAACGTGTTCTGCAACTCCCTGGCAGCTCAGTTAGGTATCAGGAGGTGCATCTCCAAACGAAACAATCAGGACGCATACCACCGTGTAGATCGGCCGACCCAGCTCGGGTACTATGGTTGTGGGCGATGGTATGATTCCACTCAGCCATTCAGATTATAGCTATGCGGTCGAACGGCCGTGCGCCATTTGGACTATTTTATTTTCTCGCGTTACCTTGTGACGCCCTCTGTAACGTGATTTGCCCTAACGCACTGACTGCTATGTATGACCGTTTAAATTGATTTCGTTCTGTGTCTGACTGAAATGTATGGTAATTTTTTGGTCCTATAAATTTAAAGCCTATGTGGCCTAATTGTGACTCGCTCCTTCAATAAACGGTGTTGACGAATCTTTCTCGGTTTTGGATCAAGCGACTGAGCGTGTAACCAAGGCGACGACCTAATACTACGGATGCGATGTGAATTCGTATTGCACGTTATGGACTACTTTTCGACGACTGCTCACGCCGAAGCAGGGTCAAGGACGTGAACCAACCTTTACCGACTTGACTCGGTTTGTAGATGAAAAGGCGGATGCTGTTAATACGAAGCTTCTCTGTATTGTTCGTGGCCCTTCAAACAGCTACCCACAACCTAGGACTCGAATTTTCACAATCTAACCTGAGGCTGGTAAAAACATGGTCTACGCTGTAAATGCCTACACACTTGATCGCACCTCCCAGATCCAAACGAACGTCCGCAAACTGTAGTGTGCCATATGATCAATGTGCATAGCTCAGTTCACTAATTGTTGACAGCCATCATGATGCTGTTAGAGAACTAAAACTGTGTTCCCTGTGCTTTAAACCGAATTACTATTCGAAGGGATGTAAAACAAGACGCGTTTGTGGTGTAAATCGATGCTCTCAACGGCATAACCTATTATTACATCGAGGAAATGAAGCACCAGAACATAGAGACTTACCCTCAACTAAAATTGAGGGCAACGTACACCATGCAACGGCTTTATCGAGTAGCCTCAAAGTAACACTTGTAGTGGTGCACGTCAAAATCAAAGGGCGATTAGGTTCTGTAAGATCTTATGCCCTACTGGATAATGGACCGGATGCTACGTTGACTAACAGTGCCTGCGCTACTTGAAAAAAGGGTGGGTATCAAAGGCCAACCCACTGAGAGCATTTTAAAAACATTAACTGGTGATGCTAAAGTTCAGATACGTGTTGTATTATTTGCTATAGAAAGCTTGAATGCGAATGAAAGGTTTATGGTTGACAGAGTATGGTCTGTACAATCGTCACCTAAGCTGCCTCGTTTTGTGCCCACCAGTGAGAAAATGTTAACAGGATCACACTCAAGTGATGTGTCGTTCTGTCATTCCAGGAGCAACGGTTTCCCCGCTGACTGGATGTAACGTGCCGGTGGTTCACTGGATCCCGAATCAGAGGTTTGGCAAAAGTAAAGACCCTTACGCTGTGCATCGGCCTCTGGGCTGGGTGTTGTTAGAGCCAACACAGATGGCAGACCGTATCAACACACCACAAACCTCAGTATGTCACTTTCCTGATGATGCACCGGTGTCACTTCAACTAGAAAGAAATCTAAACTTTGAATTCAATGAAACTCAGTACATTCAGCGTGCTGTCTGTTGAAGATCTCACTGCCCTTGAGTAGACGAGAAGGTGCTTAACACTCGTTGACTGTTACTACCAGATAGTTCAACTTTGGGGGAATGGCTAGCCGAATTTCCCGAACAATAAAGTACTAGCCTATAACAGTCTCAGTAACTTGTGAAGGTGTACTGTACGCGAGAAGTTGGTGCATCAAATTTGTCTCAAAGATGGAACAATACTTTACCAATATATAGGCTGAACCAGTTCCCGGTGTTTGAAAGAGAATGGAAGTTATACAGTATCTGGAACCACCCGGAATGACAGATGTTCAAATCTACGGACTTCGAGCACGTGGCAATCGGTCAACAGTCGACGACAGTAAAATCGAAGGTATCAACCAAAGTTAGGGTAGTTGTTGATCGCACTGCAGATGTTTACTGGCCCACACTTGATAAACCATTTATGTTGTGTGCTCCATCGGTTCCGTTAACATCCGTATGTATTTGTGGATGACATTGAAGCCGTGTTTCACCAATTCAACGTGCCTCCTAATGACCGAGATAGTCTAAGATTCCTATGATGGTCTAAAGATGACTGACTTCGAAACCCTACGGCGTATAGAATAACGATGTATCTTTCTGGGACCCCCTCTTTACCAAGCCGACCATGTCTTGCCCTGAAGTGGGCGAGAGAAGACAACCCTGACACCAATGGCTAATTTACGGAGGAGTTGCTACAAACAGCCTTCTACGTAGATGACTGTCTGATGAGTAAACCGACTGCAAAGAATACACAAACAGTTGTCATGATACTAAAGTCAATCCTATTCAAAGGTGGCTTTCGTCTGACCAAATACTGTAACAACGTAGAAGATATTCACACTGGCATACCAACGGAGGACTTGAGCTATGAGACAGTAAAACAGGATCGGCAGCAGACGGACGCACGTACTACCCTTGGAGTTGTTTGAGATGGACAAAGTGACGATATACACTTCACGTTAAGTAGCTGGCAAGGTCAAACCACTCAACGGAAAATTTTGTCAGATGTATTGCTTCAGCTTTAATGATCGCCAAACGCTTTTTGTAAGAATTACGCAGAAGGAAAGCCAACTGGGACGAACAACTAGTGTCGGAAGAGGTTGTTACCTGAAATGAATGGCTACACGGTCTGAATGGGTTGAAGGAATTCCTCGTTGTGTCGAGTCAAGGGATTTGGAAGTGTTGTATGACAGGCAGGTTCGTTATGAGTAGTATACTACTCACGAGTAGCATATTACCCACAGGCGACATTCAGGAACAAAAGGGCAAGCTCCGAATGCCAGGAAGACGACGGACAAGAATGGACTATCGGAATAGTGTGTACGCGCTACGGCAGAAGTTCCACCAGGGAGAATGACAATGATGCATGTGAATGCATGTTTGACGTGCAAATGAGTGTACGCGTTTGATTTTTGACATACTCTGTACGGGAGTTTGCGGAATAAACGAACTCTCAGGCCAAGCGTCTTTTGCGGTCACAACAGAAGAACACTAACAGATGGAGTTACACGGCTCCTCAGATGCGTTATAAATAGGCTATGGAGCAGCCAAGTGGATACGGGTTGATATATGTGTCGTTCCCTGATGCTCAGGAGGCCGAAAGTAGCTCCCATGTGGGCTGTGAGTATATCCCGAATTGAACTCAGACGGCCGTCCTAACTGACAGGCTGGCCAATGTCAAAAATGACTTACTGATATGAGTAGAATCCGTGACGTTGTGGACGGACTCAAAGATCGTGCTTCAATTCAGTCGCAACACAGCTAGTCTATTTGAAACATTCGTTGTTAATCAGTTATCATCCATCCACGACGGTACGTGGACCGCAATCACAATTCTGTGGATTTAGTCCTCAGGTTTGTACCGAAGAGACCAAAGAACAAAACAATGGTTCAGCGTTCCGGAATTCCCGTGGAATGATTAAGTTGCATAGCAGACATAACCTAAAAGATTCTGTGGGAGATTAACAAACTTAAAACCGAAACAGCGGACACAGATTTTACCAAACCAGGAAGTGCCAGTCGGATCAACTGCTTCTCATAGTCCTGTTCATGGAGAAAGTTACTACGGGAAATTGAACGGTTACACTGACTTTGTTATTATATGAGTCCTTCCTATGCCAAACGCCATCGCCACACTATTTCGGACGGTGGTTTAGCTGTGAAAGCAGTTAAGAACGCTGAAGTACGTGTCAAAGCTAGTTAAGAGGGAGTATTTCCAAGACCTATGTCATTTCAACTGCAGCAATCAGCGGCAACTTAACCACTCGCTGAAGTCGGATTCTAGCCCGTTGGCGGTTCGTTACGAAATGGAACTTGACTGGACTAGGCATCAATATCTTTTGAAACTAACCACCACGTCATGCAACTCAAAAAGCATTTTGCTACAGACTTGATAGTACTGCACTTTCATTCAGCGAATAGACATGTCGGTACACTTCAAGTTCTGTCGGAACTTCAAAGCAGCCATCGAATCCTTCAATGCCTAACTGCTGTACATCATGTACTCATTACTTGCTTCCATTGTAGACGCTGGCACTCCCGACCTGATAGATAAAATATGGTTCTTCTGCCGGGAGATCGTTTCCTATTGAACCATCCTTTTCCGCTGTCAAGGTGAATCACTTCGGTCCTTTAACGGTCAAACGCGGCCGTGATACAAACAAAAGATAAGGATGCATTTTGACTTGCCTGAAGATGAGATCCATGCATACCTAAGTGATCCATATCCTACAGATGGAATCTTTCCGTGTGTATTTTCCCAGTTTATACTGAAAATTCGAAGGGGCCGAGCGAGAGACCAGATACTGCCTGAGACAATGGAATCAGGAAAAGGATTACACGTATACCGATGCAGCATGGCTACGATTGGATGTTTTCGCCACCAAGGGCAAATCACAGAGGATGAATATGAGAACGTCCCAAAAGTTCCATTCGTTGTATTATTCTACCGCTAGCCGGTGTCCAGATGGTGAACGTTGAAACGCAGAGTACTTTACTAAATGAAGTAGAGAAAACACTGAACGACAGACCAATAGCAAAGTTACCTGAAAATCCACAGGACATTTCTGCGCTGACTCGGAACCAACTTCTAAAGCTGAAGCCTAAGTTATCAGGCAGTGTGCTCACTGAGACCGCTGTACAAATGACATGAAGAGGAAGACAAGCACAACACCTGGCTGACGTTTTCTGGTCGCGCTAGCTCGAAGAATATTTTCCTGATTTTCAAAAACGGCAGAAATAGATAACACAAGTTCGAGATCTTGCTGGCGGGGACCTAACGCTGGCGATAAACGAGCCAGTGTCAAGAAGATGCTGGAACATGGAAATAGTTGATCAGCCAGCCAATAGGAAGGACGAAGCGGCGAGTGAAGCCTTAGTCAGACGGAACAATGACAGCCTAAGACAAGATGCTCAGCAGATGTGTCTGCTAGAAGAAACAAATGTAAAATAGATTCCAGACTAAAGTGTCGACATCCAAGTAAATCGTTGTTTACTATTTCTCTGGTTCGCTGACGTATTTCTACTCTTTTCATTTATTATTTTACCGTTAAGCGGACCGGGAGAGTGTTGATTCTGTACAGAATCAATGAAGTTTATATTCTGATTGAAATAAATGAAGTTGAGAGTGCAATGGCAGAATGTCCGCCGGTAAGCACGAATCCGTCACAAACTGATCCGCGACATTACTCGCTGCGTCACCAAGTCACCAGCGACGGCCCACATAGAATCACTGTCATTTGTTTGCATGCCTATATACCAGTAGCAAAATTATCGCATTACATATATATATATATATATATATATATATATATATCAATGTATTGGTTACATTAACTACCGGCCAGACATTTCTCACATTGTTACATGCAAAATATTCTGAACTTACCTGAACTTCCCCTTTGTTTAGCTCCATTGCAATATTTAGGCTAAAGCATACCGACGGATGCTCGCTGACGACTGTTTTGCGTGCACAGAGCTCATTTGATTGTAAGTTGTAGGTTTTACTAACCAATACCTGTTCATGTACAAAACCGGTTTGATCTGACTGATTCTCCAACAGATGGTCTTGTATGGCTCAAATCAAGAGGTTTACAGCTGTCCTGATAGACTCAGTATAATTGTGGATCCAAACAGGTTCTATATCAACCATTAAGTGGGAAAGAAGTATGGACGCCTTAGCAAGTGGACTATTTTCAAAGAGCTCGCAAACTGTCTGTTATCAAACGTTATGCAAATGTGGTCTTCACGCTGTATAAGCAATAGCACCAGCTGTCCGTGGGTTTTTGGAATATGTCACCTAAAGAGTTCATACATATGCTGATCACGCTACGCAGACAGATGATACAGACGCATGAAGGTGACGTCAGTCTATCACCTACCGGGTCATGTACTCATTAGAGAACCCAGGTCAGCCTCGAAGCGACGTGCTGATGTTCCACATATGGCTTAATCTTGAAGCATGAGGTTTCGACGCAGCAAAAAAAGATAACAGTACATAACTGAGTGTCACAAGCAATCAGACCTTTCTGGGAATCACTAAGGCTAGAAGTACACCAGAAGTGAAACCAAAAGAAGAATTCTAGCAATCCAGAATTTCATCCCAACCAGTTCACTCTAGATACAGTAGATAGTGGTAGCAAGAAAAGAGATCAAAGTTCATAACAATTTTATTACTTGACTCACCGGAACCCTGACTGTGGAAGTTCGAGAAGTCCAGCGTAATAGTAAGGCTCAGGGTGCCATTTCCCATAGACCAATACCTTACCTGTACACAGAGGAAAGCACGTCGGAAGTATAAAGATAAAACGCGAAAAATACATGAAAACAACTACAGTTGTATTAATCGTAGCAGACAAGGTGATAATAAGAATGTTCGCATGCAGGCAACTACGTCAAATTGTAACAGTGGTCGGTAACGAAAGGTAGCATTAATGTTAGAGTATGGTCGACCTGACAACACAAGGCGGAACAGCTAAGTAACCATGTATAAACATAACACTGCTGAGTTTGGACGTGACTTCCTAGTCCAATCAGAAGGGCACTTGTCGCGTAAGAGTATGTTGAACGTGTCAACGGTACGTGTCTAACGGAAGCCTACGTTTCTCGCAACAATACTTCTTCTAAGTTAAGAAAACCCAGCCATATTACTGATCAATGAGAAAAACCTAAAGATACTTTTTTGACCATCATGTGCATGTTCATAAAAGTCGTAAGTGCAGTGCAACCATGGAACGGTCAAGTTTAGTCAACAAAAACTCAGGAGGGATGTAACCTAATGATAAGCAGGTAGCCAAAAGTGACGTATATACATTTTGAAAACAAACAAAATGGTACATCGTTAAAAATGAAATGGCATATGCAAGAGATCTCTATCCATTCCGTGAACTCAATTAGTTACACAACGGCAACAGTGAAGCCACTAAGTTCAACTGATAGATACCTGTCTATTCATAAACTAAATGAGATACAACACCATCAACCTGAGAACGACATTCACCGAAAATGCGTGATTTGCGAATCATTACTCTCTACCTGCTTCCACATTTTTCGACTGACAAGCCAATGAGCTGGAAGAGGACCAAAGAGCATACTTTGTGACAACCGATGGGCATGACGTTGTAACAAAGTTTTGGAATCTTCACAACTACGAGCTACAAACGCAGTTTCCAGTAAGCTTAACATACTCTCATTAAGCCATTAAAATTACATAAGTACGAAGTCATTAAAAAAACACATACAACACACACAACACTCACTATATATATATAGGTACCGATGGAGCTGTTCAGTTACAACAGAACTGAATTTCCGTCACGTCGATAAACCTCATGAACAAGCGTCGCACGATCCCACCTGATTCTGAATATGATGACGACCGTCGAGAACATAGACGCAAGCTGACTAAACGTTTCCACTAAGACCGTTATCAACACTTGGTCTAACAATCGCGAGAGATGGAAAGAGCCATTTTATCTGGGAATAGCAGAAAGCTTTTGTCTCTGATCAGTAAAGGTACTGCCCGTCGAGTCAGCGTAAGTGAAACCATATTTGAAAAGAAGGTTCACTTATTACCAGTCAATCGCGCTGACTTGACTGGTGAGTTGGAAATTTTGAAGAACAGTCCGGTTGGCCTCAACCAGATCATGTGGACGACGGGACCCGATTGGTCAGTTATTGCATTCCAGACGGTCCTCCGTCAGCAGCAGAGGTGGTTCTAGAGCTCAAGTTATTGAAGCGTAATAAGGCTCCTGGTCCAGACCTCCTCTCTCCTTCTCTTTTCAAGGATGCTGGAGAGAGGTTGATATCAGAACTGATAAAACTCCTTCAGACGATCTGGGAGACTGAAGATGTGCCTCGTGCTTGGTGTCTATCAACAGTCATTCCCGTTTTCAAAAAGGGGGCCCGAAGTCTATGTGACAACCACAGAGGCATCAGTTTGGTGTCCGTTGTGTCCAAATAACTTACTGGCCTTATTTTACGTCGGTTCACTAAGCCCAGAGGTAGTCAGATACGCGAAGAACAGGTGAGATTTCGATCCGGTCGAGAGTGTGTTGATCATATTTTTACCTT
>LUCH01001942.1:39826-51552 GCA_013368495.1 Paragonimus heterotremus | reverse complement strand
TCCGTGTTATCGGAGAGCGGCAATGTTGTTGAAACGCGTAAACAGCCAGCCTCCTTAGTCGCTAGACGCGTCCCGACCACTGGTCACGTTATCGATTCATCTTGTGCATTCAGAGTCCTGCTAGGTCATTCTAACCCAAGATTCTTACGGTTTGTCGAAGCAGCCGCAATCAACCGACTCAAGCCAGCTCTGTGTTCAGAAACAACTGTTCGTGAACTTGACCCTATCCTAACCCGTCTATTGATTATCCACCCCTCTAGTTGTTTGCTACAAAAAAAAACGCACCCGTGTTATTGTAAATTTGGTACTGACGAGTCAATACGAAATGCTTGCACCTACCAGTGTTCGAGTTCTAACTGCTTTGTTCAAACTGAGTAAACGTCTCTACCAACGCCTCTCCAACCTCTTTGAAAAGTGCGGGATATGAGATTCTCTGGACCAGCAGTCCAATTGTGGTGAACTATCAGGTAGGTGGTGCGAGTATTCCAACTCTCGGCGGAATACCTCAACGCAGGGGAGATGCGTTCAAAAACCCATAGCGAGCGAGTCGGGGACGGCATGGGCGACTGGATAAGTCATCGCTCGACTGGATCCGACCAACGGGCCAGGCATAATAGACAAAATAGGATAGATGACCAAATCGGAGGCGGGATTATACAAACACTCGGAGGAATATCTCGACACGATCGAGGAATACGGTCAAAGCCTACAGTGGATAGATGGGGTACAACATTAACAACCGGATGAGCCATCGCTCAACGAAATCTGACTGACGGACGAAGATTGACAGGCGGAAAACCCCTCGATAGAAGATGCCAATCACACACCTAAACTGGACAGAAGTGCACAAAACGTATGGGCGGAAACCGGAAGATGTTGTGGACTGGAAATGTGACTCAAAAACGCGAGCGCGTGTGTGGCATGGTAACTAGCGAGTTGGATAATAAAGATAATGTTTTATTGGACGCCTTTTCGCTAAGCTATTACGTTTGAGAGCCGAAGTGCAATTGCGGTCCAAGTGGGTAGTTCCAAATCTACCAACCAGAGTTCTACAGTACAAGTTTGTGGCTACATCACAGCGGAAGCAAGAGACCAGCTAATTTCGAAATTCTCAGCATGTGTACGTTAGGCACTGGCATATTGCAATGAAAATCAACAGAAAGTTATACGGAACTTGTTCAGTCATTTTCTCAAAGTATGTTCACGTAACGTAAAAAAAGAGAAAAAACATCAACCCACGTCCTCTTGATGTAGCGACACACAATAAAGCTTTTGGGACAAAATTCTTATATGGAAAGAATTCGAATAATTATTTACCACCAAACAGTCTGTTCTTATTAATTCAGTCGAAGAAGTTTTCGGCAAAACGAACGCTGATATTGTACGAGTGAGCAGCTAATTAGAGGAAAAGAGAACTCCATTATCGCCAACTCTATCGTTGAAGGCTGTAGACTGAAGAAACATCGATTGCAATCGCAATATGAATCAGCGCTCAGGATTAAAACAATGGCGCATTGTTACTGTGTGACATTAAGCACTCCATAGACCAATTTAACAAGATGTTCAGTTGTATTTTAGTTAAACGGCGATCTCGTTCTGAGCAGCTCGAATATATAGACCAAATATCATTGTTTAGTTAACGGAATAATTGGCGAAAATTGCTGGAGTGTCTGTCAAAAGGCATCATACTCGATGACGTCCCAATGACATCCAGATCAGAAAATGCGACAATTGTTCATAACCATGAGCACAGACTTGTGGTTCGAGGGGCAGTTCACAGTAACTATGATGTAAAACATTTTAGAAAAAATCACCAGGAAAAAACGTGGATGAAACACAGTAGCTGTGAGCACGCTGTTTGCTACAGCACGTTGTCACCTCGGAAAGAAGTCCTGATCAACGATCTCAGTGATCCAGAAGCCTCCAACCGAGTTGACGATACGCATATACCCTACTCAAAGGAATTGTCGAGGTCTTCATATTCTGAGACGAGATCCTGGTACGAGTACCCCGTGGAGTTGCCGAACAACTGGCCATATTATCAAACAACGTCTGGTGCAAGAAACGTTCAGCTAGCACGCGTAGTGCGCATCTCAAACATCTCAGACTGTGCAACGTGATTAGTTGATCGCATACTTCGAGTGTTTCATAATATGACTTGGCGAACAACTGTGTTGCTAACGTGATCTCCTTTCTTGCCATGGATCAGCTGCCAGGGACAACGATGGTAAAACACAGCAAGTCAGATACGGTGCACGTTCTTCATCCATATAACAAAACACAAGAAGAGAAGCATTACATACCTGTGACATAGACGAGTAAGTACTGGAGGACTCGTGGATTCATAATCCGGAGTACAAATGGTGAAGCAGATGGAATTCATCTGTATCACAACGTAGTAATGGCTATAAATGCCAAAAATATAACCATCGAGGCAAAATCCAAGCAGCTAGCAAAACAGACTGGGCACACAAACCTCGTGCCATTCAGCAACTGTCATACGCTCAGCGTACAGGTCGAATAGCGAAGACTCATTTCACGACCTATTCCCAATGATTGTGTGGAGAATCAAATATTGACCACATTCTTCCACGTTCATTCCTCAAGATGGTTCGCCTTCGTTGGGCCATCAGCTGAAGATGTTTTTGGCTATCAGATGGCCGGTCTGCAAGCACGGTTCGAAATAATCTTTGTGGCTCATATTTCTCTTGACAGTTAGATGATCTCACAGTTTTAACTAAAGGAATAAACAAGAGAGGAATACACTGGATAGAATTATCCAACGAAGTGATTGGCCATTCGACAGTTCAATCAGGTTTATTCAGCATTGCTACCAGCTGGCAATTGACCCTTCGTGAGACGCTCGCTTTGTGGATTTGGTAGATTCGATCAGGTGGCTGAGAAGAGGCTCCCAAAGAACTTCCATCCATAATATTGTATCAACGGGATGTGTGTGCATGAAGGAAGGAGGCACGATGCAGATGTGGACAAAACAATATATGATTCAAGCTGGAGACTTACGTGGATAATTAAGTAGCACATTCAACACAAAGAGCGGTGTACATCAAAGCTGCCCACTTTCACCATTTTTTGTTCCAGTATGTCACTGACGAAATAACACAAGGCGCTTTACAGCAGTCAAAGAATACTGGGAAAGATCTGATGAATTCCGAAAGATCGAATGAGACTGGCTATAATGATGAAAAGGTGTTGCAGTTTCACAAGTCTCAAACAACACAGATAACATAAGGCAATCCCTAGCGTTTTGCTAAATACTTCAGGAGGCATTTTGTAACCTAAAAAAAAGTACGAAGTGCCATCGCAATACTGCAGCGAACACGTCCATCAAAGTTTGCATGAAGTCAGGATAGTTGATGACAAATTTTCGTTTGCAGATGATTGCATCAGCAATAGTGGGGATGTAGAAAACGGAATACAAGTTTACACTTCCACGGTCAGGATTTTGTCAAATTTAGTAAACATTGGCAACCGAAAGACAACTTGTCAAAGCCAGATGGATACGTACATAAAGTAAATGAGGACAGTACAATTCAATAGTCTCAAGATGCGGAGAGAGGAGGACGTAAGCCATCCTGAGTTAGCCAACTATCAAAGACAATTTAACGACACACATCCAGTGGTATTGATGGTTACCAACAGTCAGATTAGCGGGCAGATATTTCGCAGTGAGGACAAAACGAGTTCACTTCGTCAATATGCAGAGATACAATGTAGGCAGGTTGAAGCCACACACCGAGGTTGCTAACCAACCGTCTCTCACATTGAGCACAGTTTTCTGATGCCGCAAACAGTTGACGTGGAAGAGTGTAGATAATGACCAGGAGAGGGGCCAAATTTATTATCTCAGCTGAGATATTCGATGTTTACATGGTTGATGGCTGAGGACGTCGATTAAAAGGGTTAACGGGAAAAACTTTGGTGTTGTTTGCAAGATCTGACCGTATCGAGAACCGCGCACACGTTGTCAAGCAGGTGCTGTCTAACTTGTATTTGCACCTCTCAGTCGTTTGTATGGAAACGTTTTGGTCAGAACATAGGTCTTCTGAATACTAAGTTTTATTCTATCTCATTCCGTTATCATTCAGCTGGGATTTGATTTCTGTTCTTTAACATCATCATCATCATGAACAGCAAAACCAACGGTTCATACTGATGCTTAGCCGCCACACAACCACGAAGAGGAAGAAGCAAACCTTGTATAGGAAGAGAGAAAAAAGAGAAAGAGGACTGAACATAACCACTAAAAATAGCTACGTCTATATTCAAACATTCAATATCAAGGCGTCTGCACCTTGAAAACAAACAACCGATCTGTAAGTGAAACTAATGCAGCATCAGTAAGACAGCTTCCTCACAGCTTTCACTGCATCGCATTATTTGAGTATGGCAAACAGTCATCCATTATTTCGTCCATGACGAAAGTGAACAAAAATGATGGAAAGGGACAGCCTTGATGTACGCCGCTCATGGTGCTGAAACTGACAGACAGCTCACCGTAAACTCTAACCTGAGCCGAAGTATGGGAATAAGGCGTCGACAATATGTTCGCATATTTAGTCGGCACACCCCTGCGTTTAAGCGACTCTAAAATTGTAGATTGATCCACTGAATCGAACGCATCTTTACGATCGAGAAATACGGCAATTGTTGGTCGGCGATTTGCATGACGCTGTCCAAGAATTTGGCAAATTGTAAAAGTGTGATGATCTGTGCAACCCCGCCCACGGCGAAACCTTGCTCGTTCTCCTCTAATGTTCAACTCCCAAACTGCAGTGAGTCGACTAAGTATAATGGATGTTAGAACCCTAGAAATGACTGGGATCAAACTAATTCCCCTATGGTTTACGCAAGAGCCCGATATCTTTCTTGAATATGGGAACTATTATCGCGTGACCCAAGCACGGAGGGATCGTCTCTGTCATTCACATATGTTGAAGGATCTGAGTCAAGGCCTCGACTAACACCTCTCCACCTTCTTTAAAATATACCGACACGAGATCAACTGGACCAGCAGCCTTATTACGGTTGAGAGCCTAGATGCAATTGCGAACCTCAGTCTCAGTGGGTGGTTCTAAATCTATCGACCAGGGCGTTGCATCACAAGTTTGTGATGACAATACAGTAGAAGCCGGAGGCCAGCTAAACTGACCCTGAAAGTGTTCCGTCCCATGCTCCAACCTTCTGGACTTATTATAGTTTAGTGTGCCGCCTGCCTCGCTGATGACAACGATGTAACAATTAAGCTCCAATATCAGCCAATAAGGTAGTGTTGTCCGGGGATGTCGTTGAGGATAGAATGCAAAAAAATGACCCAGGATGGTAAGAACAAAAAAGAATGTGGCATTAACGAAACGGTTTACAGTAAAATGCACACACACACACACCTTAGAGGAGCAGGCTCATCACTTTCTTCGGATGGAGTTTCTGGAACCAAGGTTAAGGAGGGCTGATAGACTGGAGCTGCAGAAAAAAGAAACCAAGATAACATGTATGTTAACCCAGTTAGAAGTGTGATCCAATAAACTGACAAGATGATAGCAAGATAAACTGAACTGAACTGAGAACGTTATGTCAAAAATTTGAACTCGAGTCGCTTTTAAAATTTAAGTGCTTGACGGAACTAAACGCAAACTCCCAACTCACAGATGACGCAAGATGTTAAAGAGAGGAAAGCAAGAGACCGACAGGAATAAGTCGCTTCGCACACCAGTATCGAACTTCACAACAAATAAACGATTGGAAACAGACATAGAGATAAAATACGCCGGAAACAGGAAGAAAGAACAGAAAAGAGTAAGCAGATTACTAACAACCTAAACCCTATGAAGAAGACGTTTTTGGGAAGGTCCCGACAACACAATGGTTCTAGATGGAGCTAGCAGAAACAAATTAGCACGGAAACCACAATACAGACTACTGGGAAAATTGAACGGCCATACAAAGGTAGACACATTTCATGGCGAAAAATTACGTATTGAAACCAGATTTCTACAGTCCAATTAAGCCCAACAATCAGCCGGTCGCATAGGCACGGTGTTCGACCAGAATTCCAGCTTACGATGCAACAAGATTTTCACTTGTGTTAGCAGTACTAATGTTGGCAATGTTCGTTGGTGATGTTTGCCCGTTAGTTCTCGACCACTGGGTTGATGAGCCTCAAGATTTCTAATGCTACCCACAGTCAGATTGCTTGAATGTTGACTACTTTCCAGTTACCCCGACAAATTTGACTGGATGAATCAACAAACACATTTTCGACTTTTTTCACGATATAACGCCTGCAGAAAAGGTAAGACGTAATGCCCGAGAAGTGACGTTTTCGGTTTGAGAGAGTGTGTGCATCAGCAGTCAGAGTTTCTGAACTCATATGCGTAGATCTAGGAGAGTTAGCACCATACGAACAAAAAAAGTAACTAAAGATGTAACTTTATATAAGTGTAATTACACTAGGGGTAATATTGCTCATGAACAACATCTAACGTCATTCCACTCGGATGTCAAATGCACCCAGTCATTTTGTGATTTCACTTGGACTCAAACGGATTTAGTTGTCGTGTTTTACACAGGAAAGAGCTGAAAAAATCGTCCCCCGTTCATTATTCATTTGCTCCAAAGCCAAATCGTATGGTCGCTATTCATCTCCTGTCTATCATTACCATATAGACGGCAATATACCACCAACTGACACCAATGGTTAAAGATCACACAACCATGAGAAAAGAACGGCGACAGTTGAACATTATTGTGAAGTGAAAATTATGAGCGCTTTCTCGAATTACGAAAAAATTGTCCTCAAGATGTTTGTCTGTTCCCACAAATTTCGGTTGAAGATAAATGCAATGCCATCTGACAATGAATTAATGCTAACTGGGGCTAAGAGACTCCTGTTCTATAAACAATGTTTGTATTCGATAGCAATTTTTAATTTGATCACTGTGAGAATTGAGTTTTACCGTGTTTTCAAGCTTTATGGGTAAAAAATACAATAATAATCCAAGTGACTAAACTCAACATATATCTCACAGGTTGCAATTTAATGAAGAGAGGTTGCTGGTATGTGGAGTAGCACACATGCGAGCCATGGCTGGTAGCATCAAGTAGCTCACGCTTAGTGCGGTTTCAAAGAGGTTAAGATGAATGACCAAGGGAAGTGCACAATTTGCACGAACTGTTTCTGTGCAGAAAAGAAACCAAAACAAGTGACAACACTCGCGTTAAGCACGATCTGAATGACCTAAGAAATAGGAAAGGAAGCTGTGCTAGCCGAGTTTTCGCATTCGAATGAAGTTCCCTGTTTGTGGACAGATACCTGGGTTCCAATATTTGAAATAAATAAATCGTTTGCATATATCAAGTGGTAATAAGCTGTTTATGGCTGCAGCTTCGGTGAAACATAAGGAATTAATTGTTGCAAACAGGTTGCAACAAAAACAATGAATGGGGATAACGGCTCAACTGTTTGAAACCAGTCCAGTTGCACAGGTCACAGAAACAGAAAGTAAACTGGAGTACCATCAAGCAGACAGTAAGGCATAACGAATCCGAGGGAAATTACCTTGGGAGAGTCGTGTAAGTTCGGGGGATTTTGATACCTCGTGAACGGTCACCGGAGACTGGTTCACAGGAATGTTCCTCGGGGGGACGTTTACGGCTGGTGACTGTACAGTACCACTGCTCCCACTAGAACAACCCGACACATGAGGAGAACTATCCGGGGCTGACGGTGAAGAGAACACAGCCGGCTGTTTTGATTCCTTCTGCAACAAGGGAATCCGCTGAAAAGAGGAAATGAACATGGCATTAAATCAAAATGTGTGGCAATTTTATCAGATACATCTGAGTTTATTACAGACAGTCAACAACAAACATAGCGTATAACCACTAATGACTGTTGACGTATGATGTGCTCAGGTGCGCGTAATCGTCGCCAATCAACAGTAGTAAACATTGACGCACCAGTTTTATATTAATGGAAACATGATACACCGGAACAAAGAATAAGGGAGAAATCATGGGAGAGGATCATGTAAATCGCCGACCAACAATTGCCGTATTTCTCGATCGTAAAGATGCGTTCGATTCAGTGGATCAATCTACAATTTTAGAGTCGCTTAAACGCAGGGGTGTGCCGACTAAATATGCGAACATATTGTCGACGCCTTATTCCCATACTTCGGCTCACGTTAGAGTTTACGGTGAGCTGTCTGTCAGTTTCAGCACCATGAGCGGCGTACGTCAAGGCTGTCCCTTTCCATCATTTTTGTTCAATTTCGTCATAGACGAAATAATGGAGGACTGTCTCCGACATTCACAAGGTGCTGGTGTGAACCTCCTACATGATGAAAAACTGACTGATCTTGATTATGCTGACGATAAGGTGTTGCTGTTTGCCAGCAATTTTGCGTTCTGCTAAGTGCTTCGGAATGCGCTTTGCAGCCTCGAAATGCAAAGTGCTTCTGCAAGATTGCTGTAATTACGTAGATTTAATGTTGGGTAATGAAGTAATGGAAGTTGTTGACCGATTTATGTAGCTGGGAAGCTGCATCAGCGGCGGCGGCGGCGGAGATGTAGGGACACGTATTTCCATGGTTGGGATGGTATTCGCCAATCTATGGCACATCTGGTGACAAAGGTATTTCTCTGAAGCTTAAGGTTCGTGTATATCAGACAATAGTGAGGGCTGTATTAATTTACGACAAGGAAACTTGTTCTCTCAGGATTGAAGACGTGAACAGTGTTAAGATATTTGACCACCAACGTCTGCGTTCAATCGCTCGTATCGGGTGATACCAGCGAGTAAGCAACGATGAGGTTTGGAAGCGGTTGTTTGGCAGTGATTGACAAAAGAGTTCTTTTGGTCATTCACTACATTTGCACAGACTTAAATGGTTAGGTCATGTACTAAGGATGCCAGCTAGTCGTTTGCCACACCGGACACGGTTAGTCAACGCTGTGGTTCGCGTTCACGAAGAGATTGGTCACTGTAGATCGGGTTTGTCTCTCGGTCTGGGGAGCTCGCGACTCACATAGTCGGTGGTTTGAGACGTTAGGTGAGATGGCGGCTAACCGAGCTCAGTGACGTGAATGTTGTCGTTGTTTGTCCGAGTTATCTGTGGAGTGATTGAACTTAATGATGCGGGGCAGTGAAAGCCGTGAGAAAGCTGTGTTGCTGATGACGCCTTACTCTCATACATAGTTTGGTTGTTTGTTCGTAAGGTGTAGCCCCCTAAATGTTGAGTGTTTGAATATAGACGTAGCTTCCTTTTTCTTCTCTCTTAGTTTACACGTGTTTGCTTTTTTCTACTTCGTGGTTGTGTGGCAGCTAAGCATCAGTGTGAACCGCTGATGTGTTGCTGTCGATGTTGATGAAACCACATTACGTTAGAGTAAATAGGTTCTGCACGTGACTCATTCAGACATCGGCTCATTTTCACCACCGTTTCAAATTAATGACAAAACCCTCAAACTTCAGATAAACGTTGCATCCAGGAGCCTCTAGCCCGCCGAACGGTGAGTGCACGAATACGAGTATTTTCACTCGTCTAGTGGCTAGGTCAGTGGGGTCTGAGTAGTGTGAACACTGTTTGCATGAGTACGCTAAGGGGCATAACAATACGCGTCACATTATCGACCACGCAATCCAAAGCACGGCTGAACAGTGTTCTTCCAACGATCGTTCTCAGCAATGATCTCTGTAACACAGTTAACGATATTTAAAGTCCTCTTAAACAATTCTGCCTCCCTCATTCCCGTGACCCTAAGTGACTGATTATTTACCATCGTTATTCGCAAAGCTCACATTCAAAACTACAGTCACCAGTTCACATCTTCCAGTTATTGACTTTAACCCACATGCTTACAAGCCCGTTGCTGTCTGTTACTTGACCGCCCCCTACGTCTGTGAAAATGTCTATTCTATTGGCCACAATGGCACTATCATCAACGAATCGGTCTAACCAAAGGCCAGGTATTCAGTCACATTTCAGATTGATCAAACCACGGTTTGTTAGTGAGTCTTTGAACAATTGGAGCTCCGCTGGCCTACTGCAATAGATACCACGAACACAAAGACTGTTATTCGTTTATTGTACTTGATCATAATATACATATTACCAGTACCACGTCTCCGGCAACTTGATTTGCTCCTGATGCTCGGTATCGTTGGTTATAGGTCCGCCGCTGAAAGTTTTTTGGAAAAACGTGCGATCACAATTAACACCACCCCATTTTTATTTGGCACTGGTATTTGTCGCCAAGCCACGTTGTTTGTACTGACCGACCACACAGTTGCTTCCATGTTGTAGTTGCTATCTACACGAAGATGTGCACGAAATGTTACCCTTAGTTCCTAAGGTTAGTTTAATTAAACCAGAGACGACATTTGATTTGTAATCTATCCGGAAGTGCAAGAAAGATATTTATGCCAGCGTTATCAGCGACCGCTCATCATCTCAAGGAGAGCCATAACCAGGTGGATCCCACACAAGCATTCACAGTCGTTTACGCAAGTGATAAGCCGGCTGCCACGATATGCTGAGGCAGTTGCTATGAAACGTTAGTCTACGTGGGTGTGTGTGTGCGCTCAAAAAGACTTCTGTTAGTCTAGTAGTGTTATGGCAACGATGCTATTGGTCGATTGATGAATAGCTCTACCGTATATTTCCTTTAAATGTTTGGTTTCACGCTTGACCTCTGATTTCTGCCTTATAGTGGCGAGCATTTGATAATACGCAGATAAATCTGCCAGGCCATGAATCGTGTGCATAGACGTTTTTGACCACTCTACTAAAAGGAACGCAGTTAGTGGACTGACCAGTTACACTTTCATAAGTGACGCAATAATTATGATTTCCTTCAAGAGCTACTACATACTATTAAGTGTTTGTCAAAATTGTCTTTGTTTCCCCGCATTCGTTCTCTCATCTGCTGTCAAGTCGGCAACATAAGGGAAAATTGGGACACATTACAGTGAGCTAGCTTTCGAGCTGCTACACATAAGACCTGTAGGGAGAAGATAAATGCATAGGATGGGATTGATGTAAGAGAAATGGGAGAACATTTTGAAAGGTGCGACCGTTGACAGATGCAACACTGGACAAAATGAAGTGTACTTTTAATATCCCGATACGACAAGCTTCTAGCCCTCCGCTGTCACAAGAGAGACTACCCAAACGGAGTGACGGTCGTAGGAACAAATTCAGTAAGTTGCAACGAACGCCATTAGGCTACGGTAGCGCGATAGTAATGAGGTGTGGTCATCAATCATGTGACTGTGAGTTCAAGCCGGGTCGCTGCGACTGTTCTGCTAGTAGTAAACAAACATATGCAATCTTGCGTATCGAATGCCAGCAAATATCTTGTGGGGTTGAAACTGAAAACTTGTTAATGACCACTGAGAGAAAGAAAGAGAAAACGACGAACTGCAGGTGAATAAGAATGGCTCACATCGTACAGCATGAAAATTTGACACCCGGTGCAGAGACGTCAGTAAGCGCTGTAACAAAATCTAACCGCCAAAGTGATCCACAGTAGCAAGCGAACGAGTAGATATAGAACGAGGTGTTTGGCAGTGATTGACAAATGAGTATCGCATCATATGTGGCGTCGAAAATACGTCCGGTTATCTCTGAAAGGAAGGGTATATAATGCCGGTGTGGTTTCCATTTTGCTCTATGGTTCGGAAACGTGGCATGTTCACAAGGAAG